>OX419335.1:44282864-44322864 GCA_948470475.1 Galaxea fascicularis | reverse complement strand
GAGCACGAAACTCGGAGTAACAGAGAATTTTGTCTCTTCGTTATATCCTCCTCTTAGTAAGGTAGTAAGGTAATATATATATACGCCTATAACCCGATGCGAGTCATACACAAAAAATTACAGATGAATACAGGATTCTTGTAGTGAAAAATAAGTTCAGTCCCAGGGAGGATTCCAGATTACTATCTGCTCCTCCCCTATCATGATGTTTGGCCCTCCTAGAGCTCTATATTCTTGTTCCGTCTCTCAATTTCTATTTCTATTTATAAAGGTAAGGTAAGGTAATAATTAGTTTGTGGTTTCATCTTGCTTCTGATTGGTTGTTGCACAACAGGAAATGTCAAAATCAAATCAAAGTGTTCACTGCTTTTGGATTCGCACAGTAACTTAATCAAGAATGAGCAAATTGCATTTTTTTCAAAGAATTTGCTACAAACTGATATGGATTTCAATCAAGTAGATTCAGCAATCAAGAAGTTTTGTAAAATGACCTCACTAAAGTGGCAGCTGCTGTGACTTGTCTTCTCAGACCAGCAGTTAGTACAGCTGCAATGTTGGTATTAGGCAGCATAAATACTTTTCAAACTGATTGCTTTATTCCAAAATGTTCAAATGGCTACAGATGGGTGTTTCTCTCTTACCTTAATATATTAATACATCCATGTCCATTAGTAAGAAAAAATAGATCGTTTGTGTTGTTCCATGAAATTTCATTGACCTGCCAAAAAGAAAAAATAATTTATTGTTCCACCAGATTTTGCATTTTGCACTTTGAACTTAAATTCCAGCTTATAATATCATTTATTATATTTCTCAGTTAGTATGTGTGCTGTGATTGGTCAATTTTACAGGCCATAATTTCCTGTATGGCCCACTAAATTTGCGCACCTGATTCACCTCAGAGATCTACTAAAAATCTTACTAACCTCGTTTTCTTGGTCTGTACAGCTGTAAGTTACGGATCCTCACTTTTTGCCGTTGATTTATGGCCCATGTGCTTTGCACTTGGGCCATAAGTGAACAGGAAAAAACTTGGTCTGTAACTTACAGTACGGACTTCAAATTCAGTTAATAAGAGGTATTTCTTCAAAGTAAGTTAACTATGTTTGATTCACTTATTGCACCTCAAATTTAAACTGCTCATCACATCTTGCTTTGTGTGTTCTTGCATCTATAAATGTTATAAGATCTTCCTGATGGAAAAAAGTTTTTTGTTAAAAGACTGCAACATTATTATTGGCAAATGCTAACCAGGAACTAAAGCTGCTGATAAACAATAATTGTTTAGCAGCCAACAACATGTTGCAAGATTATGTTGGTTAGGGTTAGGGTTATACTCTACTAATACTGCCTATGTGAGTGGAAAAACATAACAACTAATTTCAGCCACAATACACAAAATACATTGCAGTCCCACTTTGTCTCGTATTTGGTCAAACATTGTTTGCCCATTAAGCCACTGAATGTTACACTGAGCAAACATGATTGGATGAAAATGTTTCTCAACATTGTGTCTTTTAAAAATTCTACATTTAATGGCAATTTGTTAAATCATTCAATTATGTTTAATTATAATTGAGAAGTTCCTGTTTTGATCGTGAAAATGCCAAATTTGTAAGGATTTGAAAGCTGTATGCAGAAAAATGGCATTATTTTTTTCTGTCAATTTAGTTTCCTTCAAGATACTGTAGTAGGCTACAAATATTTGTGCACTATAAAATAAATCATTCTACCCTAGGTGCCACCAGGCATGGTGTCAGTAATATAGTGTAGAGTACAAGTATTGCTGACCTTGTTTCCCACAGCTATTGTGTTGCCATCAGGGCTCCAACAAATGTTGATGTTTTCTCCTTTGGTGTTAACTACAGACACACATTTACTAGCTGGAAAAAAACAACAATAGTATGACTCATCATTTTATCACCAATAAACACTGTGGTTAACATTTCCCACTGGCTTTGTTGTAGCATAATTAGGCTTTGCATCAGTGCTGAGTTCAAAAATTGGTAAAATTCAGCTTGGTTACCTCTCTGATTCTCTATTATTCATTTGGAGTTGAAAAAACAAATACATTTATAATTATGCTCATGGTTCACTTGAAAATCATACCCAATTTAAGACTATACCCA
The DNA here is from genome assembly GCA_948470475.1 of Galaxea fascicularis. Classification (NCBI taxonomy): domain Eukaryota; kingdom Metazoa; phylum Cnidaria; class Anthozoa; order Scleractinia; family Euphylliidae; genus Galaxea; species Galaxea fascicularis. The sequence continues at coordinate 44,320,735 of OX419335.1, read as the reverse complement.
TCTTCAGACCAAAATGGCTTAAAAACCATATCCTTTGGGGTGGTACCTATATAGCTGAAGTAGGGGAGCACCTCCCCCCTCCCTTCACCTTGTACAAAATACACTTGTGTACTGAAGCAGCTTTAGACAACATGTACATGTACATGTCACTATAGTTTTGCCACATATTTGTCTAGAATAATAACCAGAATTTAAGGTTTGACAGGCCAGCTCACATAACTTAATATAAACTTAATTTATTCTACCATATTATTTTTAATTCATGACTATGTCTATAGTTCTCTGTAAGTCTTTTAAGTGTACAGCTGTATGTGTGCATTAAAACCTCTGTTCAGTGCCCCTTGTCTTGGCATGGAATCCAAGTTGATATTACTATTTCTTATTAGTTTGTTAAATGAAGGCTATATTTTAAGATTTAATAATAAAAATGAAAAATAATTTTTGATCTTTGAACATAAAATTGAAAATAGATGTAGTCACAGTCTTTATCATATATACAAAGATCACAGGTTTCATTAGAAGCTGGCAACTGCTGAAAACCACCACCTACTGTGTCAGAATTGATCTCTCACCGCCGCCTAATTTGTCTAAATTTCACTAGACAATGATTAAAAATCAGATCACAGCTTATTTTAGCTACTGTAGCTTAGACGGCTTTTAAAAAGATTATTGAAACCCCTGAAAGATTTTTTCACCGACCATGTATACAGTGTACATGTGTTTTACTATCTTAAGGTGGCTTACTACAGTTTTTCTTTTGCTATGAGCGTTTATGCTTGGCTTGCACATGCTTGAACTTGCATAAGCATCATACATGAGCTAAAGTCACACATGCTGATGAGGAAAACCCCACAGGCAAAAATGAAAAAAGAAATGTGTCATGCAAAAATCCTGAATATTGAAAAGCAATCAACTACGTCACTACTTTTCACATGGTTTAGGTGGAGTCGGTGCAGTAAACAAAGCCATGTTTTAACTCAAAACATGAGGTTGTGGCCCTATTGTGGTGTGGAGAGAGTGTGCACACACTCGTATCAGTTGGGTTTTCTCTGACAAAACACAAGTGCTATGCTTTTCTCAATACAGGTTGCATAAAACCTGAAAACCCCATTTTCTTAGCTTAATTTCTCAAAAACTACCCATGTCCAAATTTTGTTATCTGCCAAAATACACCAAAATGGAGATGAAGAATTTTTTATCAAAAAAATCTGTCTGACAGAATTTTATTAATTTTAAAAATAGACTTAATTCAACATTTTTGCTTATTGCAAAAATTGTGCCTGACAGATTTAAATGTTGTTCTCTCTAAATGCTTCTTTTTATCCACATTTTAAATCCTGAAATTTTTAAGAGGGGTTGAATGGCTAGATTTTGAAAAAAAGAAACCCAATTGGTCTATTTCATACCTCATCCCTTATTACTTAAAAATGCTTCTTGGACATACCATAATACATGTTTGGCAATAGATGCAATGTTTTAAAAATTAATGTTTTATTTTTTGCTACCAGGTGTTTCCTTGGTCAGCTGAAGCGACTCTGGCTTGCATGTAATGCTTAGGGACGGTTCATTATTTATGGGGATGACTGGGCTGGATAAAAGTGACTGGGTCATGAAAAATTTTGTTCCCGAAACAACAGGATATGAGTATTTTAAAAAGCAGAATGGCCGGGTTCTGAAAAAAAAAAAACTTGTTTAATGATAACAATAAGACACTTTGTCACTTTGTATTAATCCTGCTTAATATACCGGTACTTGTACTACAGCTACCTATATCAAACAATCATGTTCGCAATTGTTTGCTGCTTTTTGTTTCATTTTTGTTAACTGATTTAGCTTCTAATAATTTAATCATTTCTATCGTGCTGGCTACATTGTTTGTTTTCAACAGGGCAACACAATGGTTTAGAGGATTACATATGATGATGATAGTGATTGAAAGAGCCATGTGCTTAAATAGTGCATGCTATGTATTTTGATACCAATTAAGGTCATTTCTGGGTTTAAATTCTGCATTAAATGCCTGTTTGCTTTGACCCTTGTTGTTTCTGTTTAGCGACTGCGGTCCTTTATATGCCCTCTGAAGCATTTTGTCTAACTTTGGTTTGGCTCGTTTCATTGCGTTTGGTGGCAGTACAGCCTCTCTGTTGTTATGGATTACAATCATCAACAATCATTTACAACTGCATCTAGGCAAAGGCATTTCCAAGTTAAAATTCTGGCACTGAGGTATAAAAACATTTTGTAAATAAGTCAAGTTTTGCATCAAACCATGAAGGCCATGTAAAATTCAAGAACATTGTTTGGTTCCACTGATGAGTTGAATTCTACAGCTTCATGGACTAGCACAATTTCATCAAGTGTGTTTTTACAAAAGTAATCTCTATCATGGCATTTTGTACTTTCAATTGCTGTTTCCTACCGAAATCTTTTTTAGAAGACATTCATGTACAGTTGTGTTGTGAATTAACCAGTCTACACAATCTGTTTATGAAAAACTTTCAAAGCACTATCATGTCATAATTTTATGTCAACTTTAGTATTATTTCCATTGACCAGGGTTTGAAAAATTTAAAACAAGTCAGGATGGGCTTAGAAATTCTGACATGATACTACAATGGGTATTAGGAAAAAACGAAAATTTATTTTTAATTATCCGACCCACTCATCCCCATGAATAATGAACTGTCCCTTACTGAACTTCAAGAACACGCAAGCCGCCTGTAGTAAGCCACCTTAATTTGTGACGAATAGAGCATCATTAGACAAGCGATTTCTCACATGAACCTCATAAATATGGCTGGTTACAAAGTTTGACTTAGCCAGGGTGAACGTGTGGGAAAATGCTCGCAAGAGACCAATAACAATATTAAATTTATTATGTTTACTTAACATTACCAAAATTTTGCAATTACTGGCTTATAAAATGGCTGTGCTATTGCAAGTTACAAATGATTCTTGTCCCCAGAGCCACCTGGCCCTCTCAACTGGTGAAGCCTGGGCAGGAGGACCAGAGGGCTCTGGAGACACAGGACTAGAAAGTCCGAGATTCTAGGACTTCTTATGGCATCAATCTACACCTTCCGAAGTGTCAAAGTCTCCAAATTTAGGTGTTGCATTAACCTTTCAACACACAATCCTCCTTTAGAGACATTCACACTTTGGGAGGAGCAGATTGATGCCATAAGAAGTCCTAGAATCTTGGACTTTCTAATCCTGTGTCTCCAGAGCCCTCTGGTCCTCGTACCCAGGCTTCACCAGTTAAGAGGACCAGGTGGCTCTGGGGATGAGAATGGTCACAAATTGCCGGTAAAACAATGTCACTAGTTATTCAGCCACTATAACCTTTGAATTACTAACTGAATTAGTAGACTGATCAATTTTTGCTGTTCAACAATCAGATACCAAATGAGTAACCTTACCTCTAGCATCCCATATTCTGATTGTTTTGTCACCAGATGCTGTCACAAGTAAATCAGAATTACTTGGGTGCCAGCACAGTTGATCAACACTCTCTCCATGACCTTTAAAATTTGTCTCTTTAGTCTGTGAGAGTCAAATCAGTAAAAACATTTCAGATAAATTATGTTGATTATTCATTGTACATGTACTGTGCTCTCTCACTGCTCATTGCTTTTAAAACACGTTTTATTTTATGAAGACAAAATATGCAAAAAGTGGTCATTCTATAATACAACAGTTAACTAATCAGAAATGTGTTGCACTTTCCACTAAATCACCACACCTATACACACCATGCCTTTAATAATAAAAAGTGTACACTTTGGTGTAAAAATGTATAAGTGTGACAGGGATTACTCTGCAGACAAAGTGTGACAGTTTAATAGACCTTTAAAGATTACATGTACAGTTGTCACAATAAATCATGTTTACAACTTCAGGGAAATGTAGTATCACATGTGCAATTCCACAAGGCTCTGTTCTTGGTCCCCTGCTGTTTCAATTATATATCAATGATTTTCACCATTCCTTGGAACTTTTTGATTTTCATTTATTTGCAGATGATGCCAATTTATTCTATGAGCATAAAAGTCTCCATACTGGTATTAATAATTATTATACTCCAAACTAGCATTTACCTAGAATTAATTAACATTCATACCTGGCTTTGTGCCAACAAACTCTCTTTGAATATAGAAAAAACAAATTTTATACTCTTCCATACACCACAAAGAAAACTAATGGACTCTATGTTTAATCTCCTCTTATGCAATAAGCAATTGAAATGAGAGTATTGTATCAAATATCCTGGCATACAAATTGATTCACACCTAAACAGGAAAAAGCAAGCAGAATTTATAGCTAAAAAGATTAGAATTATTATTACCGGTAATATCTCTCAGTTAGTACGTGTGCTGTGATTAGTCAATTTTGTGGGCCGTATTCTTCTGTATGGCCCGCTAAATTTGAAAGTTTCCTTTTCCGAGTGCCTGATTAACCTCGGAGATATAACAAATATCTTACTAACCTTGCTTTCCCAGTCCGTACTGTAAGTTACAGATCCTAGTTTTTTTCTCGTTGATTTATGGCTCGCGTGCTTTGCGCTTGGGCCATAAGTCAATGGGAAAAAACTTGTGTCTGTAACTTACATTATTACACGACTTAGACAGTCAGAGGGCCAATAACTAAAATCAACCAATAAGATTGCTCTATTGCCAGTCCGATATTCTCTAAGTATTGGACCGGGTATTGTCCCAAATGATCCAGCGTTGTCTTCAGTTGTGTAATAAGTCTCTTATTAACCAAGCTTGCTCGGGACCGTACTGGGAGAATATCGGCCATCAGTCATGACCTCGGGCCGATATTCTCCCAGTATGGCCCTCGGACTTGGTTAATAAGATATAAGTACGGACCTCAAACTTGGTTAGTAAGAGGTATGTATTGGCATTTTATACAAGGTAAGACACTTTGTTGATATACAGTAAGTATTTTGGTTAAACTATATTGCGCCTTATTAGATTAGTTTTGCACTATCTATAACTTTCATCATATATTAATATTTTTGTCATACCTTTTGCCTACTTTATGTACTATTTTTAACTCTAGTTTTCTCCTATATATTTTGTTCTCTTCATAATCTTATTTTTGCTCACTGTGTGTTACATGTGTGTGTGTGCGTGTGCGCTTGTCTGTGTTTGTGTACCGACCTAAATTAGTATGATCACTTAAATTTGTTTTTATTATTATTGGAAACTAAACATTTCATAATCACGAGACACTGTTTGAATTTAGAAGACATGTTTTGGATACTTCAGTATCCATCATCAGTTCAAGGATGTTTACAGATAAGTGGCTTATATAAAGTTGATAACAAGGAAGTGTTAATACAAATACATGTAGCTGCTCTAAATGGTGTTGAATCTATGAAAATGAATTACATAATATCGAGTGATACAACGAAGTAACAAATACAAATAACATGATACAAGTACAATTTTGTGAAAATACTAAATACAACAGGGAAATAATGAAACGTGTACTTGTGATGACAGTGAGGAGAAACATTAAAGCCGGAGTGTTAGATTGATATGTTTCAGCTGCTTGTTTCATGCGGGTCATTCCCATTCAATATCAGTGTAGGGCTTCTTTGATCTTAAGTTGGAAGATGGATTGTGCTGAGTCTGAGATGGAAAACCAACCACCAGAACATAGAAGACTCTGAACCCTGTAAACGTTTGTAGATGTGGGAATTGTGATCTGAAATTAAATGCTCGCAGACCCTCTGCCAAAATGTCTAATGGTTTCACCGACATAGCAGGCATCACAGCCTGCACATGTAAACTTGTAAACCACCTGGGAATGCAGCACATTGGGGATCAGATCCTTCACACTAAACATGTTCCTTAACTTGTAGTAAGTAAAGGCCAACCTAATGTCTAAATCCTTACAGTATAATTTTCTGCTGAAAGGAAAAAGGGGTCAATAAACAGTTATTTTATTGGTCATTTCTTTGGAATGGTCCTACCTTTGGTCCTGAGCCCTGAAATCTTGAAAATTGTAATGTTAAAAAATTATTTTCGAATTAAAAAAAAAAGAATAGTAACTAGAATTACAGTATCATTAACCCTTAAAAGACTAAGTGTTGCTTATTTTCTCACTTGTAATTTGGCGAGACAAACTTTGCCTCACTTTGTTTGTCCTTATATACAGTATCCATTACAATATTAGCGGCGGTTTCGAGACACTTTGGGCTCAGACTTGGGCATCACGTGACCTAGATCAACAGTTTGTGCTTTGATGAATTCAAATCGGCTCAGTTTCTTGCTATATGAGTGTGTTTTCTAGCCATTTTCCTCTGCAGAAGCCCACAAAGTTGGCATCATTAAGCTGGAATGTGGGTAGAGGCAAGCCTCTAAAAGAAAACAGAGGTGAGAGGTGGTTTCATGTAGACTGGGACGCCAAAGATGTTTGTATCAAGTTTGGCTGGTTCACGAGTGAAGTTGTCTCTCTGGCCCATCTGTGGATGGCTTCCAGGACCTACCAAGACTATTTGGCCAAGTTTTGACTTGGAAAATTTTCAACGGACTCGATATTTTGCTGGTAGGACTGGGTGGCCCGACACTTGTAATAATTCTTTGAAATGGAAATGGTAAGAGGTCCCTTTTCGAGTTATGATGGAATTACCCAGAATTCTTTTCGGGCATGAATGAGGCAACGGTTGTATTTGCAACACTGGCTTTCATCAAATGGAGCAACAAGGGCCGGCAAATAAAGTGAGAAGGAATTTTCCAGCTAAATACCAAGATCTGCCTTTGAAGTGTGTTGTTAACGCAAACTTTTGATTTTTTGAGCAAGTTTTTATCTTAAAGGATTGACACTTTTTAGGTGTTGCTCTTGGTGCAAAATGCTGGATTTTTGGGATTTGTTGCCATAAGAACGGTCCACTGCAATGGACACCGGGAATCATTGTGGATGTTTTAGGCTGCGATGGATGTCACACCAACCCGTCGGCACAATGAACACACTTTCGTAATGTTGTCTCTTAAGTTCAACAAGAAACAAATATCAAAAGTAGTAATGGTATTTACAACGCATATATGCATAGTTGGGCTTTTAAGGGTTAAATTACAGGAAGGACATTTTGACTTTATACCGGCGAGCAGGTAATAAAATACACCTTAAGAAACCAAAATTTCTAAATGGCAGGTCCAAGAAAGAGGTGTGGGGAGCACACTCCCTTATCCTCTTTCACTTTGCAACAAATGCCACAGGCTATATACTCCATGATTAGTAATAGGTTAAAAAGTACAAGGCCAATGAGCACTGATGTTTTATACACCTTGGTTTCAACAACTTGAGTCAGGAGTACCTTCACCCGCAGGAGCGTTCTTTACCAAGTTTTGATGGTTGAATCGCAACGTTTTTAAAGCCTTGTATTTCTACCTACCAAACGGTCTTTCTCCAACACAAAGATGCTGACAGTTCTGTCAAAAGAACCTGAAGCAAGTCTTCTGCCATCACAGCTCCATGCCACAGAATGAACCTAGAAAAAGCGCCAACTCTTTAACCTCAAAAAGGCGGGAAAAAAAGAAGCGAGTACCGAAGAGATACTTTTAGAGATTCTTTTCTGTACTCACCTTGGCAGTATGAGCGATAAAATCTTTTGTTCTTGAGTTATTTTCAAAATACCGTTTCATTTCGTTCAAGTAGTCAGTACCCGCCATTTTGAATCAGTCTCGTTCCCAGATTCCTCCGGCTGTCGTTGTGCGGGTCCCGCTGTTTTTTCTGTCCGTCACCTTCGATGGTTTTCGCTTGTCAAATAAAAAAACGCTGTGGCCGGTAACCGGCCAAGGTGTTAAAAACACTTAATGACCGGCAGTCCGATATTTTTCTAAAACTTGTCAAATCAAAGAATATTGGCTAATCCAAACTATCGTATGTCGATTAGGAAAAGTCAAGCGATCCTGAAATGATTTTTAGATCTCAATTCCAGCGCTTGCTTTATGCTGGCTGGGCTTATTGGATGAACCGTGATTTGTGACACTTAGAATTTTTTTCAAGTCGACTGCCGGGTGTAACGAAAACTCAGACCCCGAAAACTCAGACCTCGAAAACTCAGACCCCGAAAACTCAGACCTCGAAAACTCAGACCCCGAAAACAATAATACTAAGGGGAAAACTCGACTCATGATCAATTATTTACATGACCATGATGACGCGCGTACTTTACCGTGGTCACGCAATCAACTCACGACAAAATATAAGATGGCTAAAACAAAGAGAGATCTTTCGTGTTTATCGACGGTTGTCGATCAAACGTTAACAGGAAAAAATTACAGACTTAAATTACTTAAATAATAAAAGAGTTGCGAAAATTTTTATTTAAATGTAAACTCAGTTTGTATTAGAAAGTACTAGACAGAACGGATTTCCCTCAGACATCGAAAACTCAGACCCCGAAAACTCAGACCTCGAAAACTCAGACCCCGAAAACTCAGACCCCTCGACATTTATAATTAGAAATAAATGACGCGTACTTAGCATGGCCACGCAATAAATAACAATAGCCAGTACGTTCTTTAATCACTTTTTACAGTCCAAAAAAAGTAAAGTCTATTCAGAACAGATTTCCCGTGTTAGTACCTGTTGAATCGACACAGTCACAAGATCATCTTGGACATGTTTTGAAAGTGAAAAAAACCTTTGGTTCACACCACGCGAAAAGGTGTGACGCACGTAAAAAGTGATTAAAGAACGTACTGGCTATTGTTATTTATTGCGTGGCCATGCTGAGTACGCGTCATTTATTTCTAATTATAAATGTCGAGGGGTCTGAGTTTTCGGGGTCTGAGTTTTCGAGGTCTGAGTTTTCGGGGTCTGAGTTTTCGATGTCTGAGGGAAATCCGTTCTGTCTAGTACTTTCTAATACAAACTGAGTTTACATTTAAATAAAAATTTTCGCAACTCTTTTATTATTTAAGTAATTTAAGTCTGTAATTTTTTCCTGTTAACGTTTGATCGACAACCGTCGATAAACACGAAAGATCTCTCTTTGTTTTAGCCATCTTATATTTTGTCGTGAGTTGATTGCGTGACCACGGTAAAGTACGCGCGTCATCATGGTCATGTAAATAATTGATCATGGGTCGAGTTTTCCCCTTAGTATTATTGTTTTCGGGGTCTGAGTTTTCGAGGTCTGAGTTTTCGGGGTCTGAGTTTTCGGGGTCTGAGTTTTCGAGGTCTGAGTTTTCGGGGTCTGAGGTCTGAGGTCTGAGTTTTCGGGGTCTGAGTTTTCGTTACACCCTCGACTGCCGGCCAAGGCGTTAAAAACACTATATGACCGGCAGTCGATCTTGCAATTTCAGTATCGGACACTTTGGCCGGTTACCGGCCATATAGCCACAGCAAATAATAAAGAGATAGATAGTCGTTGACATTGACAAGAATTAAACTCTGAGATCGTTGGATTACAATACCTGTACTGTCAACAGCGGTAATCACACTAGCTAAAAGCGTTTTCAGCCAGGTCTAAATGTTTACTCGAAATGATATTAATCTACATCCCAAAGCAAATGAATTTATTTGAGAACGACCTTTCCTCTGTTTTGAATCTTTCAAAGGAAAGATAAAAATCTAATGAATCAGAAAACTCCCTTTTAAAATCATAAAGATTACGTAATGGAGATCACCTCTGGGTAGCCGATCGAACAGAAAACCGAAAAATAAAAAGACAATCCAAATGCACCACGGACTTCATGTACAACCACCTAAAACCAGCTACAACCATCTACAACCACCTCAAAAAATGCAACAACCACCTACAACCACCTCAAAAACATCTACAGCCACTCGCAAACAATCTAAAACCATCCAAAACAAGGCATACATGCCTAAAATAAGGCGAGACGATAACATGTCAAGTACATGAAATACGAGAGTCGAACAAAACCTCCACCTCCCCCTAAAATCTTACTCTCCGTGCTCCTTTGTATGACCATGCGCTAAAGTCACGAACTGAAATGCGAGATCGTGCTAATTATATTTTTTTCTCTCAGTAGTAAAAGACTTAAAGAACTTTACAAAATGAACTTTTAAGTTACAAAAAAAAAAACACACAGTAGTGACTCAATGGTGACCCACGTTTTGCTCCTATTACATTTCCGGTGCTGAGATTATTAGTGGGTATCAAAATTTCTTGTGCACATTTTTCAGATTTCATGATGCATGTAATGTGACTTAAATATGATTTTAAAAAATGAAAACTCACAAACAATCGATTGAATGATGCATACTTAAAGTATAATCAAATTATTGTCAAATTTCATAAAAGCGAGAGGAAAAAAATCAACCTCGCATTTCATTTCGTGACAAAGGAGTACGGAGAGTAAGATTTTAGGGGGAGGTGGAGGTTTTGTTCGATTCTTGTATTTCATGTACGTGACATGTTATCGTCTCGCCTTATTTTATGCACGTATGCCTTGTTTTAGATGGTTTTAGATTGTTTGGGAGTGGCTGTAGATGTTTTTGAGGTGGTAATTGTAGGTGGTTGTTGAATTTTTTGAGGTGGTTGTAGATGGTTGTAGCTGGTTTTAGGTGGTTGTAGGTCGTTCCATGTTTTAGTAACTACGACTCAAAAATTGATATTGACTTTGCGTAAAAAAGTCTCAAAGTAGTTGCAGACGAAAAGGCAAAATGAGTCTTGATAAATTTTGCATATGAACACCTCTCTCATAAGTTTCAGGCTTCCATTGACACATTGGCTTTCCTGCGAATATCTTGGGAGCAGTTGGTCTCTCCTCGCCACGCAATGCGGTATCAAGGCAAAAGAGTGGCCAGGTTTCAACACCACTTAACCAATGGTTAGCGCTAACTATGCTTCGAACAACTCGGCCCAGGTTGAAAGACTTTTCCGATGAATATTTTGGGCAGTTACTTTTGTTCTTTGAATGCAGTTTGAACACAAATTCCTTGGTTTAACCAATTAACTTTATTTTAGCAAAACATTATAATTATTACATCGTTGTAGCTACTGTCTATTCGTTTGCTTTTCCTTCAGTATGAAAACGAAGGGGATGAACAGAACTGTTACAAAAATACGCACAGCAGGGTCTTACAGTCATTTTGTGTCTTCTGTTTATTCGCAGAATTGAATAATACGAGTATAAGCTAAGCTCTTTCAATAGCACCGCTCTTTTATCATTTAACTCAGAAATCTTGTGAAAATCAAAGGAAACAAAACAAAACAAAACAAGCATGCCCTCACATCTGTACATTTACAATAAAAGTTCGGCCTTTACAAAAACCCCGGATTCGACGTCCGTTAATTATAACGTGACGAGAAACATGAACTAATTATTCCACAGACATAGGCAATATTCCTGACAAACTCGGTTATATTTGAAGACGGTAGCTTGGACACACTAGTAATACCTAATTCCCTTTATATTAAGCATGATGACCCATCTTTATTTGCAATCTTAAATGCGCAAACTGAACGTTGCATATGAGGATGGGCCATTACACTTAGTTGGTAATTGGATCCCCGACGCCTCACAAGCTACCATCCTTTCCTTCCCCCCAACCGAGCTTAGAAGCAATGCTTTGTACATGTGCCCCATTACTTCCTAGACAATAAAGACCCATATTACCTGTAATGAAATCTGTGCGAGACTGAGCTGAACACAAAAAAGTTCTAAATCATTTTACACTGAAGTCAGTCTTGAGTTGCATTAATTTTGCTCCGTCAAAGAAAGAGAAAGAAAAAGAAATAACCGAGTTCCATCAAGTTCATCGCTGTACAATCACTTAGAAATGCAAGGATAGACTTTGCAAGACTCCTCTTCGCTAGAGTCATCAAAATGAACTATGTTCTGTGAGCAAGAGACTAACGAGCTGGCATCTAATGAGAGGTCTGCGGGTTGGGTGGTGGCTTTATAGATGTTCTCATCCGATGAGCTGACGTACGATCCAGATACGCTGCAGCATGGCTGAACTATGATAAGCCTTCCATGTGTTACACCGGGCTTAGCACTTGGCTTGCTTGACTCTTCAGATTCCCCGGACAACGAAAAACTCGAGTTTGAACAGGAATCGTAATAACTGGAGTCTACTCTCTCAGAACAACATCCTCGCGCAGAATTCTCTTGGTAGCTTTCAGAACTGCATGAAGACGTTGTGCATGTGTCTGAGTTGCCGTTGCCGGAAGACCCAGTTGAACTGGCTGAAGAACTAGAAACGAGATGGATAAAATGTGAACTGCTTTGAAGCGACTTTCCGCTGCTATTTCTCCTGATGTTACCATTGTTACACGGCGCGACTCGATTCCTTCTTCGGTTCCACGCTCTCCGAGTCCCTGTCACCTTCTTGACGCCAGCTGTCTCTCTGTTCTGGAGCTTTTTATCGGTCGATGATGGTCCACTTGCACGCTTAGTAGAGCTTGATGTGGATACGTTTCCATTTGGTTGTGTTGCGGACAAACTCGCTTGGTTTTGGTAGCAATTTGCGAAGCAATTTCCCATTTTTAACGCTCAGTTAATCACTGTAAGCAAGCTTGCAACCCAGTCATCTACAAATTGACGTCTTAGAGCAAATGCAATTGTTATGTCACCAAAATGAAATTAGAAAAACTGATTGCGCTCCACATAGCACGCGCTTGGAAGCCCTGCCACAACGGCTGCTACTCTATATTGTGGAAACCCCAGCTCGTTAAGAATGATCTTTCAGACCGACCAAAATTGCAATAGAATGTAAAGAAGACAATCCCGTTATGACAAACTCCTGAATAACAAAATCGTTAATTGTTCATGAAAGAAAAAAAAAATGTTCAGTTTATAAAAAACTCTGTCCCTTGTCCGACAAATTGCATTCAGCATTGTCTAAGGGACAGGTGAAATCAAATCTGAGTAATCTTACCAAACCCAAAACAATTTGGTCATATTGTATGCTATTTGGTAATGGCAGCCACAGTGCTTGACAACAACAACAACAAGTTTATTCATTTTTTGATAAAATAACATATTAATAATTTGTTTCCACTATCTGCAAATGGTACAATTACTATCTAGGCGGGTGCCGGGAAACTGACATTAAAAGGCAACTATATTTATGGCGCTAACGAAGAACGAAATTATAAGAAAAATAAAAACAAAACACTGGATAAGTAGGAAGAAGAAAAAAGTATCACCCAGCATAGCATTGTATATATATCAATATCTTAATTTCACGTCAATTCGAAGATGGACTGAAGAAGATCTCTATCTCTTCATAATTTTAAACTATAGCTTTTTATACACATTCTTTCACTTAACTTTTCAACAAACATCTTCAATAATCCTCGTCCAAAATCTAGTTAAACAAATGGAGAGTTGCACTGCTACATTTCTTAACCCGATTGGCAATTGGCACAAAAGCAGCAAGAATCCTTCATGATCTTTCATCCTCTGAGACACTCTAGAGATAGCGGCATTTCAGATTTTATGTTGCGTTGCTCCGGCTAAATTTCCCATTCGTTGCCCTTTTTACGTCCAGGTGTTTTGAAAAGTCAACTTTGAGAGAGGGTTCCTTGATTGCCGTAGTTTTGATAGACGTATTATAGCGACAGTTTGGGCAACGGTTAACTGAATTTCAGCTTAGCTTGATATTATGCAAGCTTTATTCGTAAAAGAGCAATCGTCCCCAAGGAAAATAACTCTACCCAGCTTCCAGTCTTTAAACAGTCGACCAATCCATGTTAAGAAAGGATTTCTTCCCTTGTAAGATCGTACAATGGTCTTTTTCATGTAGTGACTCAATTGTTTCCCTTGATTCCTCGAGTGCTGCGTAACAGTGGCTCGTGCCCCACTCTGAAAGACCTTCATTTTCCAATAACGTGACTCTTCTTTCAGGCTTACGGCATCGATGCTTGCAATGAAAAATAGAGAGACTCACAGCAACAAACATTATTAAAATAGCCACTATGAGAGTCACCAATATTCCTGGCCCTGCTGTAAAAAAGAAAAGAAAAGGAAAAACCAGGGAAACTTAAAAATAGATAAGAGACAAATAATTAGAACATATAAACCATTACCTGCTGATAGCTTTAGTAGGTAAAGAATGAATGCTATACCGAGTAACTGCATTGTGACTAAACTTGATAGACAACAAATGCAAGGAAACGATGTTATGAGCTTGTTATATTTCGATATAAATCTATATCATCTACGGACTAAGCGGGATACAGGTAGCAGAGATTAAATACTGCGAGATTGTATAACAGTATTACCACGTGAAAATGAAAAACAAAGAAACGAAACTGTCAAGGAGTTCCCTACTGGCTTTTAAGCCATTGTTCAGAAATGGTGTTGAACGTTTGATATGATAAGCTTCTTTATATAGTAGTAGATTCCAATTGTCATCGCGGTCTATTATGTTTGTGTTATCACGTACGGTATGGGTGAGAAATTCTTTGTTCATTACAGTAGAAGGTGAATTGTTCTCATTAGTGAAAATATCCGGTAAGTTGTATAAATCTTGTATGTGTTTGATATTATCACAATCGTGCAGATGTTTATAGATGGCGCTTTCTTTGTCCGTGAGTGCATGTTCTTGTGTTCGGACAAGCAGAGTTCTGTTCGTTTTGCCGATGTACGAGGAATTACAACCAGGGCAGATGAATTCATAAACAACATTTGATTGGCTTAATTGCGGCGTTTTGTCCTTAGTGCTTGTGAAGAAACACAATTTTGTGGTCTTCTCTTTTATTCGGATGTCAATATTACCGTCGCCGAAGATAATTTATCTCAAATACCATGGATGAAGAGAATGGTCATCAAATAGGCTATCCGGAATTACATCAAACGAGAAGAAAGTAAAATCCGTGCTCGTCTCGAGAATAAGTTCCAAAAACTTCTCGCGGAAAAGCATAAGAAGAATGGAATACAGCCGAACCCCAACAAGCTCATCTTCAATTTAACCGGAGTATGTATGTACACGTTGATTAGTTTAGCTGAGTTTCTCAGACACTAATTGAATTAATTACGAAGAATGTGAAGTTCTGTTACCCGCTCAACCAAAAGTTCTACACATGCTGTCTCTTAATTATCCTGTAGGATCGAGCGATAAGCTATAAGTTCCCAATGATTATCGATATTCTCACCTGCTTTACTTTCTTCAGTGATTGTCAAAGGTCCTGCGGATAATAATATTAAGTTGTCTCCGTTCACTTTCATGTCCTTTCTTGTTCCTCTACAGCCGGTAGCACACAAAAATCTTGGATCGTTTTTGCGACAGAGCGCAAATGTACAATGAACAGACAACGTTCTTGCCCTTTGGAAATCTGAGCTGGTGATTTTGTAGCTGAATTTCTGCGACATGGAACCGTGTTTGAAAACATAATTGCACAAGCTTGGCTTGGTCTCGCAGCTGTTAAAATAAGGGTGAATCAATGACGTGTTACTCAAATTGTCATCTTTACGTTATGATGACGTTAGGCCCGGTTCATACGTCGAATTTTTCAGAGCCGAATCTAATGCAAATGAGTTAGAACAAAAGATTTTTCTTATTAGCATTCGATTCGGCATATGAGAAGTCCGATGTTTGAACCAAGCCTAAGATATTCTGAAATAAACAGTGTAAATGTCAAGATCTTTATTTAAATATCTCGTGATAGTACTCTCCTAAATCATATATATTTGACTGACACTGACTTAAAAACAATTATTTCAAAGCAGTGCTGCATTCGTGTGGCGCGATGCAATCAATACGTACTAATTTACAAGTTGATTTACATAATAATAAAGAAATAAAAACTAATAAAGTTATCGTCAGTTATAATTTACAAGAATCTAATATTGGGGACACCTGTCCAAGATTACGAAATAAAAGTCCTAAAAGAATCCATCCCTGGCCGTTCCTAGCTCACTTTCAAATAACTCAAAGTTTAGTTGCCACAGTAAGTTTCAAATATGTTAGAACTTCTTGAGGATAACATGGGAAAGCTTCTTAAATGCCGGTTTTTTCTGTATATATGGCCGCAGTACAGGATGTGCATAAGTTTCTACACGTCTCGAAGGAATATCAGCCTATGAATTTCGAAACTCGTCTCCTGAACAACTGTTACCCCATTTACCCTGATCATGAGAACAAAAATAACTTTCAAAGTTTCAGCGAAGGGAATACCACAATCACCTCTTACCCATTCTTAATAAAGGATACTGTGTGTGTACTTCCTTTGTCCTCGTCTGCGGATACATGGCAATCGTGAACAGCGAGAAAACTTCTCTCTTGGTTTTTTGCAGACAACTGCGCTTGAAAGATCACTTTATCTCCAACCTTCACCATCTTCCTGCCTTCAGAAGTGAATTTTATGAACCCTACAGGATACCAATGTGGACTCAGCTCATTTGACGGAATTGCTAAGGCGATCAGTCAATGCGAGGAAGAGAATGAGTCTTATTTCTTAGACCTACGTTTCAATTGAAATCGGTTGACTTCTGTCACTCTTGCTTCGCATGTTAAATATAAATTCATAATGTTGTTTAAACATAGTGGCGTTTTTCACAAACCCTGAATTCAACTAACAAAGCTATCACGGTTCAAACTAATGACTGTAACGCATTAAAGCCATTATCCCCCAAAAAACAGGGCAAAACACTCAGGAAATAAAACATGATATAGACCACAGAGCCAGCTTAATGCAAGAACCAAGATCGTCAAGTAAACCAGCGATCGATTAGTTTGTTCTTTGTTTCATATTGGCTGCTATCGATAATAGTATTTAAATGTTTCGTATTGACTGACTAAACCTCAACAAAGCAAATAACAAACCTACCTTCGTTTTCCACCAAAGCTTGCGGCATCGGTGTTCCCAGATCTCTGTTCCTTGAGGTATGACCTTTCCCCTCAGCTGAAAGTTTTACGGTTGTTTGCATTTCCCACTTGATTGACAGTTTCGTATTGAGTTCTGATGTCAACTGCATTTCTGGTTTTATCAGTGACTGCATTGTAGGTTTTCCGAACATTTCTAACTTTTTTTTCTCTTCGGAGTCCACAAAATTCTTATTATTTCCAAAATTCTGATGATCTTGGTGACGAACGGAGTCGCTTGCATTTCTTGTTACATTATCAAATAGCTGACACTTTGTTGTTAATAATTTAGTAAAATTCTTTGAATAGTTGCTATTACGTTCCTTGACATATCCGTGTAGGAAGTTAATGTAAATTGTTGAGCCTTTGTAGGTCTGGTTAATTGTACCACATTCATTGAGTTTAAATTGGAAAATAATATGAGTGCCATTAAGCTGCTTTTGTTTGCACGTTTTATTGTTCAGGTGGAAAGAGGCATGATTTAAGTTTGCAAACAACCTTACAGACAAAAAGATAGTGAAATTATCTGCAGAACAGTGGGTAGATATGGCGCTTGAGAAATTGTCATAACCTAAAGAAAATTAAAGACATAATGTAAAGTTTCTTCAATAAGTCAAGGAATGAACGGTTTCACTTCATCCAGTTAACACCACCAACTGACGTTTCAAAATCTTGTTACATACACAAGAAGTGTGCTATGGTCTCCAAATACGTAGTATAGTAGAATGGAAAACAGCACCAGGAGCCCTACTCAGTTGCAATCAATGTGAGTTCTTTTACGTTCCCGTTTGGAGTCGAAGGAGACAAGTCCAACGGCTCAACGTCACGGCCCAATTTGCTATTCCCTGTTACCTTTTGTTGCTCTTTTCTTCTTGCGAAGCAGAATATTGCTGATCACAAGTCAACCCATTTCCCTTAGACACAGAGGATAACGATAGCATTCGAAACGTTTTCTTTTCTACTAATAAAACATTGGTCTTCCTTACGACTGGTCTCTTGTTTGATACAAAGAGGACAACTGAAATGGCACAATATGGAAGACATTTGATCACCATAACCAAGGTCGATATTTGTATGTTTTGATTTGATGTCAATTTAGTCGTTTTCTAAAATATTGGCATCAATAGTGTTCTCTCTCGGACGGCAAATGATAGTAGTAAAATATCACAACATCAAAACACTGCATTTGAGGGAAATATTCAAGTTTGATTGATTGGTATAACGACTGGGTGCGGAACAACGAACTGCATTGACAACTGTGATCAAAAGAGAATGCCGCCCGAGAATAAGTATTCATGGCATATTTTGTCGTACGTTCAGCATTGTTATATAAAAACTATTCCACTTACTTTCTGCAGCAATTCCTAGATTCCAAATGAAAATATCTGAACAAATTATAACTGTTAAAAACGTTGATAACAAATGAACCATAGTCTTCGACCACCATGATTTATGAGCATTTCACTTTCGTAACAATGATTTGCATTTCTAACGCTTGAAAGTCGCACACTGCGTATTTTTGCAACTAAGCTTATATAATACACAAAGAAATTCACTCCACTGAGGGCTGATCCAGTAATAAGGTTCTTCTTTTCATTGTCCTATTGTTGCCCAGGCAGTTTCCACTGAAGCACGTGAGTGAAATACGCCTGGATGTGTTTCAAAAGAAAACCAATCAGAGAGCCCAGAAACCATTACCTGCTGATAACTTTAACAAATAGAGAATAAATGTGTTACCGAGTAAATGCATCGTGTCTGTAACACAGGCAACAGAAGCAAAGAGTCGTTGAGGTACTTGTAATATTTCGCAGGGATATAATTCTATATCATCATCAGACTAAGTTGGCATACAGGTAGCAGAGATTAATACTGTAAGGTGGTACAATAGCATTGAAATACACGTGGAAATGCAAAGCGAAGAAAATGCTCTCAAGAGAATAGGCATAATTCCCTACTGGCTTTTAAACCGATGTTCAAAGATGGTGTTGAACGCTTGATATGGTAAGCTTCTTTGTACAGTAATAGGTTCCAATTGTCATCGCTGTCTATTATGCTTGTGTTGTCACGCACAGTTTAGGTGAGAAATTCCTTGCCCATTAGAGTAGAAGGTGGGTTGTTCTCGTGAATAAAAATGTCCGGTAGGTTGTATAAGGCTTGTATGTGTTTGAATTGATCACAATGGTGCAGATGTTTGTATATAGCGCTACCTTTTTCTGTGAGCGCATGTTCTTGTGTACGGAAAATCAGAGTTCTGTTTGTTTTGCAGATGTACGAAGAATTGCAGCCGGAACAAGTAAATTTGTCAGTATACAACATTAGATTTACTTAATGGCGGCGTTTTGTCTTTAGTATTTTTGAAGAAACATACTTTTGTGGTCTTCTGTTTTATTCGAATATCCACATTCGGATCGACCAGGCATCTCCAAAGTTTGCGTTTAAGTTTCTTAACAAGGTGTGTTGTTAGGTCACCAACGAATGGGATGGTCAGCCAGATTGTTGAGGCTTGGTTATTGTGAGAATTCGAAGTATCGTTGGTACTGTGATCTGGAGCCTTATTCTGCGCGCTGGTGGTAAAGCGGTCAATTAATAAGTTCGCAATACGTTTGGGGAAACCATTCCATGATAAAAACTTTCTTATTAGCTTGAGCTCGGTTTTAATTTTGTTAGGAGTGCAGATTCGGTGTAATAATAATAGGAGGATATTGACATCCTCGAAAACCCAATAGGTATCAAAAAACGCGATTACCGTCTATTCCGGGTATTCCTATTCCACAATAATTTTAAAAAATTCACTTAAAATGACCCGCATATTTTGATGTCCAGTTTCAAATGATAAAGCTCTCAGCTTGGTCATTAATGGTAATTGAATGAGTGGATTGCAATTGGGTCTAAAATCAGATCATACGCGTGGTTTCAAAATCGAAAGAGCGCGCAGCGCGAGTTCGATTTGAAATCACCAGTATGATTTCAGACCAAAATTGCACGACACGAAGTTCAATTACTACTTTATCACACCCATTTTGAAATCACACAGTTTTTTGCCAATCTTAATATTTATTTAATATCCACTTCAGGAACCCGGTTTTGAATCTTGATGGCCTAAAAGGGGATGCAATTTAGAACAGAAATAGATTACGTCCTTACGTACGTACGTACGTACGTACCTACCTGCCTACCTACCTACCTACCGACCTACCTACACACATACATATATGCATGCATACTTTCTTTGGAAGAGCAGGTTTCAGATGTGGCAGCAAAAGCTAATGTGGACCTGCTAAACTAAACTAAGCATAAATAACAAGGTATCACTAAAAAAAATAAAATCATATTTAAAATAATAATTTAGTTGACTAAAAACTAGAAATAAAAGAAATTATCAGTATTCTTATTGACAATTGACTGTCAGTGGAGCTACAGCCAAAAGAAATTTGATCAACAGTCTTGGCATAGATTTTAGTTTAACCGGTAGAATAGATTTATGATTTTCGAAAGGTTTCAAAATGGGTGTAATAAATGATGGGTTCTTAGGCCCAGTTCATGCGTCGTGCTTCTGCCGTGCCGAACCTAATCAATAGGCAGCTTAAGCAACGACGACGACGACGGCAACGAAAACGTCATTTCAAAATATAACTTCTTGTTTCTGTAACTTGTTTTTATTCCAATTTGTTTAACGTGAAAAATGCTGGTGAGCTGTCCAGCGTCTAAATTATCGATGCGCTGACGTTCTCGAGAAAACCTAAAATTTGGTCATTTTACGTTGTTGTTTTGCAGAAGACGGCAAAGAAATGTGCCAAAATGTAAAATGCACGCGTTGAGCGATTGTTTTTGCTCATTAAGCCCAATTGTTTTGTGGCGTTCTCGTTGCCGTCGTCGTCGTCGTTGTTTAAACTTCCTAATGTTGGGTTCGACAAAAGCACGCCGGCACAAGCACGACTTCAATTCCCACAGTAGTCAGTACAGCGAAAATGGCGCCGCACCGTAGCCTCCGGAGTAAATTGCTGCTTGCAAGACTCTTACAAAACTCGAGGAGGGGAAGAAAACAAAAAATTCTTTTTCTTTGAACCCGAGTTTGAACGACTCGATAACGATGACACTGACTCAACATCGCCGATCGTTTTCTCGTCTTCCTCTTCATCTTGTTGTTTATAGCCAGCTAGTGGAATATTTTCGTCAAAAGGCAGTTCGTCTTCTGATGAATTACCGGACTCTGCAGCATTGCAAACCAAGGAGCAAAGAGCATGCGAACTTGCAAGGAAAGCCGCCATATTTGTTTTTTAAAACAAACATGGCGGCAAAACCCTTCTCGACCCCAGTGCTTACGCTTCTGCTTCGGACGTCATGCGCAGAGGAGCTCTGGGAAGTGAACAGAATCAATGCGCATGCTCAATGAAAGCAATCTCGAAGCAATATCGATCCCTCGAAGCAATCTCGTTCCCAGAGGTCGCGATCCTTTCTGACATGTGTGAGGGATCGAAGAAAGCGCACCGCGAAGTTTCCTATCAAGGGCATCGTCTCTTCGCTCGATCGCTCCTTCGATTCCTTTTGTTTCAGTTGCCATCAGACGGCGCTTTACGGCCTTTAGAGACATTTCTTTCTGATCAGGGGTCTGGTTTCCCCAATCTTTCCAACCCCTTATTTCACGGCGAAATGCAACAAATCCAGAGCTGGTTTGTTTGAATCTTGTTCTCCCCTCTGATTTTGCGCAGTGTAACCGGAAGTCCGACGACGTATTATCGACGCCTATTCAGATATGAGCAATTGTTTCAGCTTTAATCCGGTTCCTTTCTTACTGGGTTGTTTACAGCTAATATCCAATCGGGATAACGTTCCTTAACACGACTTGAGTCACCCTAGTATCATCTTCTTTATAAACAACCGAAATTTTAAACCCGCAATGAAAATCATTTGCTTGGAAATCGATTAATTCACAGTTGTGGATATCGATAACCGAACACTGAGCCACTGACTGCTTCAGGGCTTCTATAGGCTGGCCTTTATAGTACTGTCGACATAACTACCCGTGGATATCGATAACCGAACACTGAGCCACTGACTGCTTCAGGGCTTCTATAGGCTGGCCTTTATAGTACTGTCGACATAACTACCCGTGGATATCGATAACCGAACACTGAGCCACTGACTGCTTCAGGGCTTCTATAGGCTGGCCTTTATAGTACTGTCGACATAACTACCCGTGGATATCGATAACCGAACACTGAGCCACTGACTGCTTCAGGGCTTCTATAGGCTGGCCTTTATAGTACTGTCGACATAACTACCCGTGGATATCGATAACCGAACACTGAGCCACTGACTGCTTCAGGGCTTCTATAGGCTGGCCTTTATAGTACTGTCGACATACGTAACTACCCGTGGATATCGATAACCGAACACTGAGCCACTGACTGCTTCAGGGCTTCTATAGGCTGGCCTTTATAGTACTGTCGACATAACTGCCCGTCGTCATCTAAGGTAAGGAATTTCCATGTATGCACAAACAGTCTTTGTGAGTCGTAAAAAGCCTTTTGTCTAATATTATCGATAAAGAAATTGATATTGGTTACTCAGGAGTTACCACAACTCCTCACGCATCAGTTTTGTCGTAATTTGAATTTACTTGTCTTAGTTAAATGTTTCTAAATGGAACTAAATAGAATATATCCTTTTTTAAACCACGAGAGAGAAATGAAAGCAAAGACAAAAACATAGCAAATACCGCTGTGGTTTAAGGCGAAATTAGCCATATTGGCACTGGCGTTGGTGATTGCCATTAAAGATTAATCGGATTTCAAAATCGCATTGTAATTGACCCTTTATTGATACTAAAATTTTATTTTTCCCGACTTAAATATTGAAGTAGGAACAAACTGGAACTTAAACCTGACATGTTTTCGAGTTGGGATTATGGTGGTAATCGTTATACATTTTTTTACAACATCGCAAATGGACATACACACATGAATTATCAGAAATGAATTATGAATTAACAGAAATGACCGAGCAAATTTATACAACCAAAGGTACAGATTTTCTTTTAACACCCATGCACTTGATGAATCGCCGCGATTGATTCGGTATGGGCGCAGGAACACATGTTTGCATGCTCAGGAACTTGACACAACTTTCTCAGTTGCATTCACCGATTACTTGAGGAGAACATAATTATAAAAACAAGTACGTGTGGGTACGACGATGACGATGACGCTATTTTATTAACCTGTAAGAACAACAATTGGGACTTGTCGATGATCTTCTCCTTTTTCCAAACTTATGGGTTGATACTGATTTAAAACCTGAATCGAACAGTGTTTATCTTCCCTTCATTGAAAACTTGGTTTGTGTCACTTTCCTGCTAAACAACCCCATAAAAATGATTTCCCTTTATTTCCTTGTTTTAGCATGTGTGGAGTGTACTTTGACGTGACTAGTATTATAAATTTAATTATTCACATTACAGCCGGCGTTGTATGATTAATTCGTAAGTACACGTTTTATTTTACTCTTCCGTTCAAGGCTGAACACTGATTGAAAGATGGAAGCACTAAGAAATGCATCCTGGACAAAAGACAACAGAGGTAAGTGGTGCGGATAAAGGAGCAGCTAGTAACATAAGGAAAATAATAAAGTATTTGCTTCGTCGTGCCGCTGAAACTGTGATTCACACACTTGTCATGTATTTGGTTTTCCGAAATGCAGTGAATACATCATTCAGAAGCTCCAGTATACACACAGAATAGCGCGAAATTATTTGTTTAGACCGTTCTTTTTAGCTCAATTTACACTTTAATTATTTTATTGTTTTAATTCTATTATTCAATATTCAACTTTATCACATTTTAACGTTCGTCACATTTTCATCCGCTTTTTATACTGCAATGTATGCTAATTTTTTATATTTTTACTTGAACTTGAAAATGATCTCCTAGAGGTCGAAACGTCGTTCGTTTTTATCGTTGATTTCACTACTTATGAACATTATAAAAGGGAAAAAAACTGGAATGTAGCCATATTCTGAACGTTTCCTATTCATCACAGGTAACAGAAAAGCTGAAGAACCACCCTGTAACTAAAGTTAATTTTTGATCTACTTTCGGGTCGTCCGTACTTGACCTGCCCCGGTGCCAGCGACGACAAAGGTCTTTCTTCAGCTCTATGCTAAGTCTGTGGATACTGATGTGTGTTAAATTGGAAGATTATTAGGTTTAAGGATAGTTAGAAGTTAAAGAATTCTGGATTCTACATACGATCTAAGGACTAATAAAATAAACAGAGGGGAAATTTATATATGTTCCCTGATACCCTTTACTAGGGCTAACGCCCAGTGGGTTTTTCATGGGTTTCTTTTAGAACTTTAATTTACACTTCAGAGTTTATTCTCTGTTCCACCACTTGTATGTGTTTATAGTGCTACGCGGCACAACATATATATGTACCCTTACTTTCTCTTCGCCGCGATTCACCACCTTAATCGTCCCCGACTTTCTCTGTCCGACCTCGTAGCTTAGTCGGCAGAGCAACGGTAGATCTAATCCGGAGGTCATGGGTTCCATTCCCACCGAGGTCATAAAATTTTTTCTTTGCCTCGTGTGGTTCCTTGATACCCTTTACTAGGGCTAACGCCCAGTGGGTTTTTCCTGCTTTAATTTACACTTCAGAGTTAATTCTCTGCTCCACCACTTGTTAGAGGGGAAATTTAGACTGATGAGAGGTAAATATCACCGACTATGACCAGAAGAACGCACTAATATTGGAGAAAATGAATATGAATTGTTTGACATAGCAGCCAAGAATCAGAAAGGAATTGAAAGTACCTCACTTGAAAACTAATATTTTTTTACTTTCAGCAGAAACTGCTACAAATTCCTCTCCGACTTCAATGCCAGTCGCCGACTCAGTCATGTTCCTTGCTCTGGCCTTAGCTTATTTCATAATCATCTTGTCGTCCTTGTTTGGAAACTCCATCCTCATTCACATCATTCGTACAAGGCACTACTTCAGATCAGCAACAAACTATCTCATCCTTAATCAGGCATGCGCAGACTTGGTGATAACTTTGACCATGATGCGTGACATGCTTGGGAATGAGCTATTCTACAGAAAGTGGTTTCCTGGAGACTGGGGACTTCAAACTTGCAGGATAGTTGTTTTTGTGAACTTTCCATCACCATTTTGTTCCATCTGGAGTCTCGCTGCTATAGCTATTGATCGGTATTTTGCAGTTGCTCAGCCTTTGAAAATGTCAATTATATCTCGCCATATAAAAGCAGTAATCATCGTGCTTTGGGTTTGGTCTGTTCTTTGCGCATTAGGAATGGTTTCCATGGCTAACTTAAAGCCTGTCCCGAGTGGAGATGGCTACGTTTGTATCACTGATTTCCTTCATGTTAAGCTGACTATAATCAACATAATAAGTCTCTGTGTCATGTTTCTTAATTTTCTCGTGCCGCTTGTACTTATGGCAATACTCTATTCCATTGTGTGCTGGAGTTTGTGGTCACGTGACACACCTGGAGATGAAGCAAATCACGATCATCGACACAGACAAACCATGAAAACAGCTAAGAAAGTTACCCGGATGATGATTGTTGTTGTTGTTTTGTTTGTGTTGTGCTGGTTTCCTTTCCATGTGTTTGTTGTTTTGGGTAGTTTTCATAGAATTAAGTTACCATTTGCGGCACTGAAATTTATTGTTTGGTTGGCAAACTCGTATAGCTCAATCAATCCATTTATATATTTCTCTTTTAACGGTAGATTTCGAGGGGAGTTTGTTCTCATTATGCGAAAATGTTTTGGGTGTTTCAGACGTTGTTGTAGAACAACTGGTCGCCACGATGTCTAGACTTGGTACTGAGTTCTCTTTACTAATGTTGTAGTGCTTTTCTTCTTGTAAGTAGGATTAGGGTCAGAAATAATCAACTACACTTTTCGTGGTTTATTAAATCATTTCGGGTATCGGTAGGAAGGACAATAACATAGATGGGGTGTTTAATTAAACAATGTAAATGATCTGGAATTACGTGCTCAGAATCTCGGTGGTTCTGTGAAACTCTGTAGAGAATACGGTCGCAGGTCAGATTTTAGTATACAAGAGAGCACAGTTGGTTACGTATAACTCAAGCCGAATGCTCAATATCAACCACGTCCCCAGGGTCTTTCACGAGATCTTTCCGCCATTGTGAATCTTGAGAGGACCCTTGAGACGAGTTTGGCTCAATATGTCAAGATTAAAGGTTATTAAAGTGGTATAATACCCTAGAAAATGTACGAAAATCTTAGGTTTTTTGCAGAAGGGAAGACGGGGGTGGGGTGTCTTGAAAGATTTGGATGGAGGGACTAGGTATGGTATGGTCACATCACTAGACTCGGCACATTTGAATTCACTTTCTGATCGGCAGAATCGTTTGCAGAATTGCCTTGAAAATGTGTTAAAATTATCCTAAATTGCGGTGCTTTGGGTCAATACTGGCGTAGGAGCTCATCATCAAGGGTTGAAAAACTGTGAATGTGACAAACGTTTTTCAAATGCTCATTTCGGCGTTCAGTTAAGTAAACGGGGCGCGATCGAAAATAAAGCGCCCGTCCCAATCCCCCTCCATTTCCCCCTCACTTCACCTTGCTCTGCCGCTACTGTCGCGCCCCGTTAACTAACTGAACGCCTGGAACAGGCTACGAGCTACTGGCAAATTGTTCATGAACAAAGGGCCATAATTTTGTCTCTGTATGTCTCAAAAAAAAAAAAGGAAAAAAAAAAAAGAAAGAAAGAAAGAAAGAAAGAAAGAAAGAAAGAAAAAACTAACTTACGCAACCTTCTTTGTAGTATTCGTGTGAGTTCAATAAAATTTGAGTTGGTTCACTATTTATCTGTTAATAGACAGCCATATGTTAGCATTGATGGTATTGAATTTTCTATGCAAACTATTAACTGTGGTATCCCGCATGGCAGTTCTCTTAGTGCTTTCCTTTTTCTATTATTAATTCAGGACAACCCTAACTATCCTTTGGAATAGTGAGTAGCGTTTGTCAACAAAATGGCGGCCGCTTCTTCGCGTTTTCAAAGTGTCTGCGGGGAGAATTTAGATAATTTAGTTAATTTACTTTTTTAGTTTTGGGCTACATATGTTACTCAAATTAAAAAAAACAAAAATCATGTTGTGCGACTTATCAAGTGTTCTTTGCCACCATGTATGGACCAGATACAGACAGTGCATTACCATTACTCAACCGATTGGATTTACTTACTGTTAAGAACATCTATAAACTGCAGCTTCTTAACATCACTTATCAATGGCATTCCAAAAACGTACCAAACATCTTTAGCCAGCATTTTTGCTATGCAAGTGAAGTCCATACATATATCAAAACGTAACTTCTACAAAGCACGCAGGAAAGCAAACAACATTGGCTATGGCGACTAATTTGTGGCAACAACTCCCAACACATATCAAGGACCTCCAAAGTTATAACTTTCCAAAAAAAAAAAAGAAAAAGAAAAAAGAACACCTGTTGGCTGAACAATTAACATACTGAAATCATTTTATTTTAATTATGCACTGTGATGACTGTTTTCGTATCTTTTCTTGCCATCTAGTTCCTTTTTATGGTGTGTATATGTATGTCTTACGATCTTGTGCATGTCTAGTTGTTGCGATGTCCTGTACTTTCGAAACTGCTTTGAAAGAACTAGCTGCCAGCTCGAAAAACTCACGGTTTTCTAGCTGCTAGGCATTTCTACGTAATACATATTTAGTTCAAATTGTAATTGTATATTGTATGTGTTAAGTTACTAAGTATTTAATAAGTTTTAAAATTTGTAATGTGTTGTTGTTGAATTCTCCAAGAATCAAAGAGATTTCAACAACGGACGACGATAGTCTTAGCAAGTACATAAGAGTCTCATCAAAATGGAGACGGTGGTTATTTCGAGAATAGCAAAAGTTAGTTTGCTACTTGAAATCAATAGTTATAGTTAATGTAGCCCAAACTTTGTCGTGAGTTCAAACTGAGTCTTATTTATAATGATATTATAATATTAGGATAAATATTCAATTTATATTTGGAGATTTTAATATATCACCAGACAAGCGCTTTTGTTGGAATAGCCTTTCAAAGACAGCTTTACTAGCTCCCTGTTCAGTTTCTGCTTCCTATTGGTGTTGTGCACTAGTCAATTGAATAGTGGGGAAGTTCATAACAACACTTTCGTAGTTTAAAGTATTTCTCCTAGGCTCCAGGAACAGAATCAGAAGGTAATTGCCCCTTCCCCCTAAGCTGTCAAGGAACAATTATATTCAAGTTAAACAAACCACTTGTGAACTTCTTCCTTGGGGGTAGATGAAGCTGTAAATTTTTGGTGATTTCCCAGGGGCTGGTGCAAGAAATTAATGTAAAATCAACGTATTTGTCCCACTATTGCTCGGCAAAATCCCCACCATCCGTGGGGGGTTTGGGGTGGAGGTTAAAACTGACTGGTGCATTTTTGTCGTCTGAACAAAGCCTTACTGTGGCACACTCGTGATCGCGTATTCGGCAAACTTGTAATACGAGTCTTGGCTTAATCGCAAGGGCAGCCTATTTTTGGATTTCACCTGCTTTAGGAGCCATGTACGGAAAAATTCATAACCAATATCTCTCTAAAATAGCCTTACTAACTTTACTACGTTTCCTAGTCTGAGTATGAAAGCGTAACAACACAAGCCTTTGAATAGCAACACTCCAGAAGCTGTCCGTTAAAAAAAGTGATGTTTATTTAATCTCGGTTTGACCGAGAAATACCTTGAACCAGACCAACACCAGCTAGTGGCCAGAGCGGGATTTGAACCCGGGGTCACTACATTGAAATCCAGTGCAACTAACTTGAAATATACCATATGAACCAAATTTCTTTCACTGAGTTATGCCAAAACAGGCCGGTTCAATTGCTGGGGAGGGGATACGAAAATTGAAAATTGTATGCGAAAATTGTGTGCTCTGTCAGCTGCCCAATTAAGGTTAAACCTGAGATGGACGAAATAAACGAGGTATACCAGTTTCAATTTGACCTCACAAATCGGCTGCAAGGCCCTTTTATCTCTCATAATTGAGAATCGGAGGTACGTACGCCAGACTACAACATATGTTTTTGCGGCTGAATGCATTGATTACGCCAGATTCGATGCAATGTGAAATCGAAACCAAAGTAATGACATCGGTGATATCTTATAAAAAATTTGAAATGCTAACATGAAGCTTGGGAGAACATGTTTCCCAAGTTACAGATCGCATATGATTGGTCAAAACTTGGCGATTTTGACAGGTATTAAGTATTTGAACCATTCTTGACCGAGTGAAAAACGTGAAAACTTTCCTAAAATTGCGTTGATTTCACATACTGCTCCACTGGCAAGCAACCAACGGATATATTGTTCAAAATAATTTGCTCCCGTTGTGAAAAAATATCTTTGAGTGACTTTATTTTGTTCAAATTGTCGTCAATATGACGGATATCTATACAATTAAAACCTTTTAGATTTCTGAAATTATAACAAATTTTTTTCTTGTTATGGTGTATTATCACTTCTATCAATTCTTCACCTGATTGTTTCGCATATCTTTCATGATAATGACTGAATCAAACGAGAGAGAGATTGAGTTTTATGGCTTACGGGAAAGATCTTCCTGAAAGTAGAGGAAAATCCTTTCCCATCAGGGGAACTTGTTTGAAGGTCAATCCTACAGTCCTTTTATTCGACACAGCACTTAACCGTTTCAAGTTCACTTACAAAATTGCTAAAGTAATTTTTAAACTTTCTATTGATAATCGTGCCATGCACTTTAGCGGTGTCTCCAATTTCTTTGAAAATTGTACATGCTTTAGTCAGTGCCATTGTCTCTGCTGATAATCAAAAGTGGATACTACAAAATCCACGCTGCGTTTTACCGTTTGAAAGAGAAAGAGTGAAACTTGCATAACGCTACAGCATTGGCAACGTTTTAGCACTGAACTTTAAAGACAAGCTCTGAATGGTAGCATAAGAGCGTCCAGGTAACTCAAGAAGGATTTGAGTGGTGTTGTTTTTTTTAATTACCACGACAAACAAGATGATGTTGCGGAAGGCCAAAACAGTTTGGCAGCAAGACAAATAAACTGAGTTTGTCCAAAAAAGCATGTTTTGGTCAGCGCATGCACTGAAACAAATACCAAACAAACAGAAATAAAATCGTCAGAAAAGTGTGTAACGAACATATTAAACAGGAAACATTTTCACCACCTATTAAATTAAAGCCCCGCGCGGTTTAACGATCGAAACATTTCCATCAAAGATCGTGTTGGAAAAACATGTTTGACCGTTTAGCCGCTTCACTCAACGTTGCATTGAAATGATCCGGATGAAATGTTTTCATTACCAACAAATGTTTGATCGTTTAGTTCCCCCAACCAACAAAATATGCCCAGCCTGTAAAAAGCAACAACTTAACAACACAGAACGTTAAAATTCTAGCGACAACACGCAAACAGCGTTCCGTGGTCTCACTTTGTCTGGTATTTGGTCAAACAATTTTTGTCCATTTAGCCACCAAATGCTGTGCCGTTTACAAAACACCATGTTGGACGGAAATGTTTGATCGCTTAGTTGGAGCTCAAGACCACAGTATGTTTCCATTAATCTAATAACTAAGAACTAAAGCTGACAAATACTCCCCCTACTCATAAGTTTCCATTCATCGTCAATTAAGACACGTCCACAACAATATCTTCAATGATCCTTAAAACAAGATTCATTAACGAATAGTAAATGTACGGCTTGGGTAGGTGAGGATTTCATACAGGCGACAATATTAACTAAACCTTCGAACCTTATCCATATCCCGCACAGCTACCAGTTACTAATGCTTATCATGACTGACCGGTTTGGTACATATAACTGGTTGGAACCTTCTTCTGAGGACCTCAGCCGTTTTTACTTAAATTGGCCCAAACGCGAGTAACTACACTGCAATACAAGGGCGGGACATTACGGCGGATAATGTGTTTCCTTGTCATAACAGTAACACTTCTATCCAGTAGACGGAGATGTAAAACAACAAAGCCAAAGCCCAGGTTTGATAGGTTGTTTGCTGCCAAGCAACTGCACCTGGAAACAGAGATAGATATAGATTTAATCTGAACCAATTAAGTGACCGTGTGGGGAAAAATTCATAACCGATACCTCTCTAAAACAGCCTTACTAACTTTACTACGTTTCCTGGTCTGAGTATGAAAGCGTAAGAACACAAGCCTTTGAATAGCAACACTCCAGAAGCTGTCCGTTAAAAAAAGGTGATGTTTATTTAATCTCGGTTTGACCGAGAAATACCTTGAACCAGAACAACACCAGCTAGTGGCCAGAGCGGGATTTGAACCCGAGGTCACCACATTGAAATCCAGAGCCCTAAACCACTCGGCCATCCTGCCTCTGTTACTATGCTTCCGTTATTCATCCCTAGGTTACGAGTAAACCAATTATAAATCCAGCTGCTGCGGCGTTGAAAGGTTTTTCAAATAAACAATTTCTTGCTCACCACTGCCAAAGACCACCTCAGTGGGGTCGTGGTTTTCTTTCGCCACAGTGGGTTTTGGTTTGCGGCACTTAAGACAAAGTTCGGAGCAACAAGATGGATTACACTCAGGTCTGTCAAGAGGTTCTTCTACGTAAGTTCCACGTGTTCCATTGCTGGCGAACCACTCAGAAAACGCTTTGTATGGGGTTTTGCCTACAAAGACAAGAAACACAGAAAACTGAAACTTTATCTTACTTTACATTTGTCAATTATTTTGCATATATTTTCAGAGACTGCCTCAAACGTTTCTATATTACCGAGGATTTTTTTTACATCCCAGTATAGCAATTTACAGTTTCTATTGAAAGTAAAGGCCCGATGTGGTCTTGTACTAAAAGAGCACCTTGTTACCATGTGAGCAATCGCTCCTGTGAGCAGCCAACCGACCCCGCCAAACCCCGCGAAATAAATCGGCAATAAGATCGCAGTAGAGCTGTTTCCTTTCATTAATCCAGAAGAGCTCGCAGCTTTTGCTATGCTTTGTTATACTTTATCGAATCTTAAGCCAGAATTTGTTTTTAGAGCCTCACTGAGGAAACTATTGCTCTTTGTTTACTTTATTGTCTTACTGTGTAGGGACTTTTCTTAACTGGCTGAGTGTCGTGTTTACTGTCGACTAACATTTATGACAGTATCCGTTTCATGCAAAAATTTTGGAAGCCTACCGTTTATTTCGCAACCAAGTGTCCTTGCTGTGTAGCTAAGGCTATCGCCAGAAAAAGAATGCATGAAACAGGCAGGCGAGAAGACACCATCTTTTTGGCTGTTGATCACCTACAATGAAAAGGAACCAAAAGCCTTCAGAGCGCTGGTTGTGTGAGCAACACAGCCGGAGTACATTTCTGTATTCAGTCAAGTCCCTCCTTCAAAGCCCGGTTTAAAGTCAGCTCATACATGTCTCTTGGTGCATAAGAATAAAGACCCATTATCACGAGTATGCCAGAGGATTCGCTATCATGAAGAAGTTCGAAAAAAAAAAAGGTATCACGCGACGTATCAAGTAGGGGTGTAACGATTCATATTCCTTGCGATTCGATTCAATTTCGATTATTGGCATTCGATTTCGATTATTTCGCTTCGGTTATGCAAAATATTCATGTTTTTATTAATGCACCGTCCTTAGCCGGAAAACCATAATATTTCCACACAGTGGATCTAAAAGATGCAGGTGGATTTACAATCGCTTCATATGCCGCCATATTTGAGAATGTGACAATGAGCATGTCGCACGTGGTTTGCCTTATTTGGAAATTCTCAAGGGGTGGTAGAAGGGCAACATTTTTACCAAACAACACAAAATGGCGCAGAAATGACTGCACGATCTGCAAACGTTTAAGAGTTCTGGATTCTGATTTCACAGTATAATAATTCACTGAGTAATCAATGGAAAAGATATGCAAAAAAAAATCGAACCAAAATCGAAACGTGGAATTAAAGAATCGTGAATCGAACCGAACGGTCATAATCGCGATTAATCGAGAATTCGATAAATCGTTACACCACTAGTATCAAACCTCAGTCGACCAGAGCTACGTACATTTGTACTGGCCCCTCTAGACCTAAAAGCATCATACGAGTAGAACTTCATGATTAGGACTAAAATTAAAGAAACCAGTTAGAGAAGAAGACTTACCCTTTCAAGAGATCTGTGCGTATTCTTTCCAAATTTTCCCAGGTATTCTGCTTCACTCGGTAACTCCGGTGGAAGTCTCATTGTTGGAAACTGTGAATGCACGAGTTCTTGTAATTGATACGAATCCCACTGGGCCACAAACACGTAGACTGGGGCCGACAGATGCTGGAAAACTGTTTCAAAGTCAAAACAAGAACTATCAGGTTTTATATGATAAGCTGCATTATGCGTGCATTTTGATTGGTTCTTACTTATGATCTATCAGAGGACAGATGCACAGATGACGTCATCACTTAAAACATTGTTCTAAAATGGCGGAAAGGTTTGAAAATACGAGATTGAGCGAAGACGTAGAAAAAAGTCGTGCTGAGGCTATTGACAAATTCCAAAAGCAAGAAGAAGAAAAAGAAGAAAAAAACACGTTTCTTTGTAAAAAATGACTTAAACTCGAGCAGTCTCAGTCGAGCGAAACTAAACCACTAAACGAAACACAAAATGCTCCAATGTCGTCCGTTCTTCTTCGTCGTCGTAGCCGTTTATTATCCACAAAAAACCTCACTTCCTACTTATTTACGCAGCGCAACCACACGAGACCCGCCATTGGATTATGAAGAAGAGCCAGGTATCGAAGCGAAGGTGCAAGTAACGTCTTTACTTTTATGACTTATGATCCGTATTCCATATATTCTGTAACTGTACTTAGTGGATTATAATGTCTATCAGTTTGTTAATTGAGTATATTAGTTTCATGTGTAAATAATCTTGTACCTTCCCATGTTGTACATGGATGTGTCATTATCAACACAAGCAATGTAAAATGTACTTGTATTAAAGAAGACCTCGCGCACACTACTGCGGTGTACACGAGCGTAACATTGCCATCGCTTTGGCAAATTTTTGCCACTGCTTCAATTTATCCCAATTAGTCTCGAGACCAACTCACGTAACTAAAACCACCGAGTCATTGATTCACGTGATTACAACATCAAACCCTCAGCAAGTTCTTGAAACTGATGTTATGCCAAGCTCAATAAGCGACCATGATCTTCCCTATGTTGTTCTTCGGATAAAGAAGGAACGCCCTAAATCGACATACATGACTGGGCGAGGTTTAAAGGGCTTGCAGCTGATCGGTTTTATAAAGATATGTCTGAAGTCCCGTGGTCCTTGCTGGATATTTTTGATGATGCAGAGAATAAACTCTATGCTTTTAATTTATTATTCAACGATATCTTGAATAAACATACACCGATCAAAATGATGAAAATACGTGGGCGTCCAAATCCTTATGTCACCGAGGAAATGCGAGATCTTATGAGAACAACAGATAACTGTAAGAAAATTGCAAAGAAAAGCAAAGATCCCTATGCCTGG
The DNA here is from genome assembly GCA_948470475.1 of Galaxea fascicularis. Lineage (NCBI taxonomy): Eukaryota > Metazoa > Cnidaria > Anthozoa > Scleractinia > Euphylliidae > Galaxea > Galaxea fascicularis. The sequence continues at coordinate 44,286,348 of OX419335.1, read as the reverse complement.
CTGCGATATAAGATCTGCTGCCGCGAGGTAAAGAGAGAATATATAAATCAGCAAATCCAACACCACGTTTATTACCAATCTTTTTTGCAACACCAGATCACCCCTGATAAAGACACTTAATGTAACTTTTTAAGTTACATTCAAACCAGAGTAGCATCAAACCATGTCTAATAGTTAAACTTAATTTACAACATAATCTAAAAATACAGAAAAGTTAATCGAGCTGAGTAAATCCAGAATAATAAAAACATTACATACTGCATATCGAAATCGATCGTTCGTGCATACCAAAGAAGTCCACTTCTCAGAGAAGCTACAGCAAAGATCATAAAAGCATGGCTAATGAATTTAATCATTTCTTCTAAGTGTTGGCGAAAACACGATTAAAAAGACAAATTAAAAGAGCTGGCAGCTACAACTGACTACATATTAGGCCGAACTTCTTTTCAAGTAAGAAATCACCCGACATCTGAACAATTTTCGTTTACTCCTGTTAAATGCCATCAAATGGAAGTTATTATTAAGAACATGGCCCCAAACAAAGCGCCTGGTGTCGATAAGATACCTATACGGATAATTTGGCACTGCGTTCAAGCTATTTGGTATCCTCTTACTTCAATAATCAACATCTCACTCCCGGCTTACTGCATGCTTCCCAAACGTGTGGAAAATTGCCGAGGTGACACCAATAGTCAAAGAAGGTGATCATGAAATAGCCAATAACAATAGACCTACAGCTGTATATCACTTCTGCCTATTCTGTCAAATGTGAGAGAGTGGCTCACAATCATAGGCGTACGGGCATTTTTTTTGCCAAGGGGGGCGGTGAACCATTTGCCCAAAAAATTCTTACAAGTTGCCCAATTTTTACGAAATGACCAGAAGCTCGTCACGTGCTAGGCAACCGCTGTCTCGTGTGAATTTAACTGGCTTTACAGTGCCGACTTCAGGTAAAAATAGAAAATATCTATCTATTCAGAAAACAGCTTGAAAACATCTTAAATAATTAGTTTTGCCCAAATTTCTCTTGCTGCCCAAAAAGTCTAGGTTGCCCAAAATTTTGGGGGGGCTGTAGCCCCGCCCGTACGCCTGTGCTCACAATCAGTTTATGGAATACCTAACTTCTAAAGGCCGCTTATCTACCAAACAAAGCTGAAACGAAGATAAACACTCTACCGAAACCTCTGTGATTCAGACCACCGACATAATATTAAGGGCGATTGATAAAAAGCATTTAACGGCGGTAATTCTGCTTGACATGAGCAAGGCCTTTGACAGTATAGATCACAACTTGCTTCTTGTCAAACTGCAAGACGTCGGTACCTCGCCTTTAGTTTTGCAGTGGTTTCGTTGCTATCTAACCCGGCGCCCGTTACTAGTATCAGGTTGTCACGATTGGCACAGCATCATCGGAACGTCTGCAAGTGGTCAGTGGTGTCCCCCAGGAGAGTATATTAGGACCACTCGTCTTTACCATTTACATGAACGATTTGCCATCAGTTCCACAACATTGTTCTGTCCAGTGCTACGTGGACGACACTAAGCTCTTGCTGTCTCTTCCAGCTTCAAGACCAATCACGCATAGTTGCAGAAATAAATCAAGACCTTACAAGAATGCGTAACTAATGCTTCGATAACCAGTTACTGTTAAACCCTGACAAGACGAAGCTCCTAGTTTGTGGCAGTAAACTTGGGGCCGCTAAGACTCACAACTTCAAGCTTTCGCTCCTTGGAAAACAGCTTGTTTCAGTGGAGGCCGCCAGATACCTTGTTGTTATACTGGATACAAGTTCAACTTTTGACGATCATGTCGCTGCAACTGTTGCTTCTTGTATGTCACGATTAGGCCAGATTAACCGTGTTAAACATTGCTTTGACAACCGCACTTTAATTCTTATCACTGAGGCCAGTTAGTTTTCAGTAAACTCTTTTATTGCTCTTTAGTCTGGAGCAATACTTCACAATCTAACATTGCCAACTCCAAGCTGTTCAGAATTTTGCCTGCAGAAGCGTTAGCAGGTCAAACAAATACGATCATGTTGCTCCCATTCTCAGGCAACTCAACTGGCTCCTCATGAAACAACATTGTATTTATGGTGATTCAATTATGGGATTTAACTGCATGAATGGCCTTGTTCCAGGGTATCTATTTGATCAGTTTATTAAGCGTTCCTAAATATCAAGACGCAAAACTATAAACTCACAGCTGTTAAATATTCCGTTATTTAAAACCGCAACTGGCCAAAGAACCTTTTTCTATCGTATCGTGTCTCTCTGCAACGCTATGCCTCAAAATATTAAGTTAAGTCAATCGTTAGCTCATTTTAAGACCTTGATGAGGAAAAGACTCTAAGTGAACAGCGTACTGAATTTATCTAGTACGGAATAGTTTAATTATTCTAATTCTTTAGCTTCTCTTAGATTTGAATTTCTTAATGCATTTTAAATTTTACTTACATAGAATTAATGTTATTTTGTTTTACTACTGTTTGTTACACATTTCACTGAAAAACCCTATGGGGACGTGAAAGGAGGCAGGGTGGCCGAGTGGTTAGGGCGCTGGATTTCAATGCGTGTGACCCGGGTTCAAATCCCGCTCTGGTCATTAGCTGGTGTTGTTCTGGGAAAGTACCTGGTTCAACTCCTCGGTCATCCTTGTAAAATAGCCAACCGGTTTGCCTCCCGCCGGTTGGGATTCTTATCATGTTAAGTTTATTTGATAAATGCTCGGAGATATTAGCTGCATAAGCTACTCTAAAATCCGAGGGTAAATAAAGTATTATTATAAATAAACGTATGTATGTATGCTATTACGACAATATAAGGCTCTTGCACCCTTCAAACAAATTTAAGCTTACCTTTTATTTACAAATACAATAATGAAGCTATAAACAATTGGAAATCGTTATTTTTCCTTTACTTTAGCTTTGCTTCCAAGAAAGTCAAAACTTCTAACAATAATTGCAACGAATAAGAAAACAAATGGAAGATGCACGTACCTAACTCTCCATATAAACAGGCCTCAGCTTTGGGCATATTTGCTCTGCAGGACTCATCCACAAACCCATCCCATAAATTGTGAAACATCTGTGGACAAAAGTATGCAGGTAAGTATATAGTGTTTATGGTTAGATAGGATTTTAACAGTTCTTGTATATTTACATATGGGTTTTAATTTAGTCTTAGTTGTAATTTTTATATCTTATCATTGTTTTACGCACCATTACATATCAGTTAAGTTAAGTTTATATACAAATAAAACAATGGTTTAAAATATACAAAATCCTCACTGTTCTTATTCAAGTTGGTACAAGTTCCTTTGATCAATTTAATTGATCCATGTTGGATGTTGTTGTTTGGTATCTTCCCTTAATACCACTAAGATGTTTTATGAAATCATTACGTTATTCAAAAGGTGTCAATTTTAAACGTAATTGTAGTAAACGTATTTTGGTATGACCGATAAAATCAACTCCGTGAATTG
>OX419335.1:44235364-44270364 GCA_948470475.1 Galaxea fascicularis | reverse complement strand
AACGCAAGATATACACATGACTTTTCAAGCTGTTATTCGAATAACTGATTGCTAAAAAAATTAACCCGCTGCACACAGGAAAAAAGAATCTGTTGTTCGAATAGCTTACAAAACATTTAGCCAGCCGTACACAAAAAGGAAGATTGTTTTCACCGTAAGGCTACAATTGCGCGTTGTTTAACTGGGAAATTGGTCAGCTTAGCTGAAAGATAGACATGAAAAGTTTGTTTATATTCTAAGACAGTACAAAACCATTAAGTGCAATAGCCGCAAATTGAAAACACACGTTAAAAATGCTTAAAACCATCAAAGCGCAAATTTGCAACTTTGGCGGCAAACAAATAGATATTCGCCACGATATGGTTGTTAGGTGGAAGAGCCTGGAGAAAGGCCAATGGCAGTACATTTTACGGATAAATTAGACGACTAGTTAGTCAAAAGCCCAAGCGGAAGAAAGCAGTTTAAGACAGCAAGACAAAACATACGGATGCTTCTCAACTTCAAAGTTTCGCCGCGCACGCATAAATTACGGAAGGAAAAATGAATAAGTTTTTGGAATATTCGTACTTCTGTAATTTTATGATAAAGTGAACCGTGAAAAAGAAGCCTCAAAATTAAGAATATTAAAGATCTGTTTTTCCGTCTTTCAATGGCTTTGACCTTACGCCTGTCATGAATGCGATACATTTTGTCATTTGCGCAAATGTCAAAGCACGGATAAGTATATTCAAGCACTGGCTTTCTCGTGATCAAAACAGTTTCTGTTTTCATTCATATTCTGTCATTTCTCCCCGACAAAAACACATGAAATATCCCCTGGGTATGTTTTAGCTCTGTCTTAAATCAAAGTAAGTCTCGCTGCAAAGAACTCAGAGAAAAATAGCTCATTATAAACAATATTGGCACAATCAACACGATCAGCGATCAGAAGAGCTGAAATCCGACTCTTTAGTGAAAGATCTGCGAGAAATGCACGAATAGCTTCACGAATCCATCTGCGCTGTTCAAATGAAAGCAACCCCAAGACAACTTATTTATCTCACCTAAACACAAGGCATTCCTGTTTACTGCATCTCGAATAGCCGTCCTCCTAAGGTTGTTCATGTATTTTCCCCGGGGTCTTCGACGTCTTAACTCCCGGCGTGCTCGCTGCCCAGAATTTGGTAAACTGTCTCTCAAGCTATTGAGTTTGAAGGGTCTCCCGTAAGGCTGAAGTCCGGTCCGAAATCCCAAATCCTGGCATCCTCCCACACACAGAAAAACTGCCAGCCATAAAACAAGTATTGATCTCTGGTAACACATCGCCGTAACTGTGTTGTTGAAGACGAAATCTCAGTTGTGCGTGATTCCGTAGCGAGCCTTGTGATGACTTGAACTGGTCGATCGCTTGTTGTTAATCACCAATTCCTAAGGCCTCCACGCAGGGATTTCTGCGGTTTTGAAGAGGTTTAATAACAAGGTTAAGAGATTTATAACACCAAAACAAAAAGAGTACTTTAAGTCTGCATAATATTCGAGACAATAAGCGGGTTTGCTTTCTACACGTGCGATTCATTTAGTTGAAAGCATAATTTCGTTCGTTCTAGACGGCTCAAAGCGCGTCAGTCCGCAGACAATAAAGAGTGTCACGAAGTTAAAACATCTTCTGACATATTCACGAACTTCCACTAAGAACAGAACTGAAATCTAAGCCACTACAGTTTCTCCGTAAGTGATTGCACATGTTTCACAGAACTGTAAACACAAGAAAGGAAAAGACTCTTAAAGCGTGACGTCAGAAGGGGTTCATTTAATTGCTAATTATTATCCAGTGTCGATAATAATAGATAATTGCCGGCAGTGACAGGCACGACACCTCAGCAAATACACCTGAGAGGTTTTAACGGTATTTTGAGGAAATCGTTTTACACTTAGCGCGAAAATTGGTCACTTTGTGTACGGCACACCTACAAAGACAAGAGGATTTGTGGTTGACCCTGCTACTGGCTGCCGAGGAAATAGTATGAGTCACAAATCTAACAGCTTTAAAAACAGTTCAGAAAGCTGCAATCAATCTCGCCGAATTGTTTTGTGGATATATGTCAATGCATCTTTTGTTCGTTTCATCTGGTGTAAAGGTCGGCACATACGATGGGACTAGTCCCTGCGACTAGTCCCTGCGACGTGTCCCTTGAAGAGTTTACACGAAGGGACTGGTCGCAGGGACAAGTCCCATCGTGTGTGCTGACGAAGGGTTTTGAGGGACTAGTCGCAGAGACTTGTCCCACTAATTCAAACCAGTTTGAATTCGTGGGACAAGTCGCGGGGACCAAATTTTGGTCCCTGCGACTAGATTTGTCGTAAAAAATGACTAGTTCACACGATGGGACTTGTCCCCGCAACTTGTTGCAGGGACCAGTCGCAGGGACTAGTCCCCTCGTGTGCGCCGACCTTAATGTTTGGTGTATCCTTTTGCTTCCTCATTTTCATTTGAGCCGCACCGTACATTAAAGAATCCGAACAGAATATTCGTCAGCTGACTATGGTGTAATTCTGTTATGAGCAAATAAATAAATCAATCAATCAATAACAAATGCAAAAATCAAATTCCTAGTGTTTTTATATCTTTTCCAGGCTCCAGAAGGAAGTATCTTGGAGATCTTATTGCAAAATTGTTCCTGTCCTAGTAAGTGGAACTTGATTAGCGCAAACAAGTCATTGATCTATCGTCCATATTCACGTCCAACAAAAAGGTCAAAGGGTAGCCCATGCACAATACGTACTCTGTTTTACTACTATTTTTGATGTTATTATATTAGTATTATACTTTACTAAACTTCTCGTTAAACAAAGGCACCAGAGAGCAGCAAGTTACCAAAGGTATCCTGACAGCAAAAGGTCTGCCTCAAACGGAATTAAGGTTTGTGTTCAGCCTTTTGGGAACCGGGACCAATACTGCCACCACTATCGATACGGCATTCATTTTCTTGTTTCACATCTATTATTATTATTATTATTATTATTATTGCTATTGTGTTGTGGTCTAAAAACACATTTGCAGAAGTTCAGTCCGGCAAAGGATCATGTACCTACCTCGCCAGATTACAGGATCGGTTAAATCATTAGAACTTGCGTCAGAGGCGCCGAGTGCAACAGAAGTCATTTTTCAGAGCTAATGCTTGAGAAATGTTGTTGCTATTCGCGTTTAAAATACATTAACGCAGTAGTACAAGAGACTTTCACTTCACTTCGTGGAGAAATTCGCCTTGAATCATCTTAGATAATTTTCGTATAAAACATTTCTTTAAAAATCATGTGATGTAAATTCCTCAGGAGTCAAGGCCGTGACTTAGTACTATTTCGGATATACTGTCAGTGCAACTTCATGGCAAGGAAGAAAGGTTGCTACATTAGATTCTTTTTCTGAAAATACTGAATAAACCTCTAAGCTCCTGAGTGGTGACACTGTGTTCATCCTCATGCATGTTTCTCCGATCATTGATGGTCACTGAAGCCAGCTCAGTGTAGCTACAGATTTAAATGTATATCTGTGAGTAAATAAGTACACCGGTAACTGTCAAGAGTTAATCGAATGGAGGCTTGTTTATAAGCTCATTGATTACTTATACCTAGTTCTAACTTCGCGTCAAGGTTTTGTGTAGGAAGGTCTCAAACTGTGTGGTAATTGCAGAAGCGAGCAGGGACTCTATTCTCACCTTTTTATTGATCTGTCTCCCACAAAGTGGTAATGTTGAAGCCAAGTTAGATCTGTACTGATCCCATCACAGCTCTTAACCCTCAAATCCAATGTGTTAGCAGTGGTGCGATTTGGTTGTTTTGATCAAATGTCTTATCCCCACTTATCAAGAAACCTAACTCCACACCTTCCAAAAAATATCAGAATGTTAACAGCTAAATTCCTCGCTTGGCAGACGAGCGGCGCCGACCTGGTCCTTGAGTGCTTAAACAAATGTTTGCCTTAAGGTGATGGATCTTATTGGTCGCGAAAGAAGGTTGTGTGAAATGAAGTGAATGCTACTTTGGTAAAAAGTTTGAATCATAATGTCTTGGTTTGACTAACAACCCTAGCTTATTGTATGCATTTTTTATTTTCATAAAGAATTTCATGTGTTTTCGTGAGTTCACGCCCACTAAAAGACAATCACTTTTCGTGGAACTCTTCGATGAATTCCATATGTGTATCAATTTAGTATTGAAAACATTAAAGATTAATTTCCGTCCCAGTGTGCATTCTGAAACAGATTAGACTTCAACCGTTTTTGTTCTTTTTCAGCCTGTTGGTAGTGATTATGGGCAGTGTTTTTGTCACTCACTCTACTGTGGATGAATTTATTAAATCTGGTTAAGGTAGTTCGTCTCTACACCAATGGACAACTGCACAGATGACAGAGCCTCAGGACCAACTGACATGTTTTACTGCTGTTTGAGGCCCTCTCTTTTATAATTTGACCTTCCTGTTAGTCTCATCTTGAACGAGTCGTTCACGAGAGAGATTTAACATCTTATTTCAATGAAAACAATTGAAGATCATTTCCGTGTGAGTCGAGCACTTGGGTAGCCTTTTACGCAGACCTTCTGTTTTGGGTAGCACTTGGGTGGAGTTTATCTGATTTGTTTCCAGATCATTGAAATTAGTATTAACAGAGTTTTAGAACGACAACAGAAAAGAAAGAATATAATAAAATAATAAAAAAAGACAATTGAAGAGTTCATCAAGCTAAAACCGGAACAAAAGCTCTATTGATTCATGTTACTACCCTGTTTAGTTTTACCCCTCCCCAATTGGTTCAGTTCAATGGAAAAAAAGTAATCGAGGCCGAGGACTTTCAAACGCTCTGAACTAACTCTCATGGCTATTGATCTACGCTGTTTTAATACTGATGATCAGTGGGAGAGGAGGATATAAAACACATTCAAGACTAGTTAGTTAGTGAACTAAATGCCCATTCGCAGGTTTATCTTCACGATAGGAGTGGAGAGGGGGGGGGGGGGGGAGAGATGTATTTCACAGGCTGGAAAATGGACGGTAATGTCTGTAAAACGTGGAACTGAGATGTTGACACAACACGTATTGATACTTGTAGGAGCGCTTGAAGTACCGTATAATAATGTACATGTGAAGATCAGTTGTTGTTATTGGTCGTGTGCTTTCAATACACGTGTGGGTATAAAGTATAGCTGCATTCATATTTTTACACTCAGACGAAATCGTTCGGTCGTTGTGAGGTCAACTGATAATAATCATTTACTTCAGCACTTTAATCCACTTACCTCGTGTATTCAAAACTCAACTGAGTGACTCTTGCGACGCTTTGTGAAATACAGTTCCTGCTTTTCTTTCTAGAGAACTGTTGGTGCGTAATTCCCCGGCTTTGTGCCGTTACACATGGAGATGTTTTCAACGTCCTACACTCGATCACTGCGTAAAGACAAACAGAAAACGTCAGCTCGTCTGTCGCGAGGCTTCTTTATCAACCGAGCACAAACACTCAAATGCAAAGTTTTGGAAGGCTATTCATATTTCATTGGCTCGGCTTTTTTGCCCTGAGGTCAACATATTCAGTCATAATTGCAAAAAAGACATTAAATCAAATGTCTTGAAGAAAATGGAAAAATACTCACTCGAACGACAAAATTGGTTTAGCAATATGAAGGTATTACTTAAAGAGTGGACTCAACATGCTGGCAAATAGTTCTAAACACGCTTGCTTTACTTCTTAAAGAGAATGTTTTATATCAGTCTGTTGTGAACTATGTTTAATAAGTTTAAAAACAAATAATACCAGAAACACATCAGGTGAGGTGGACCGTTATCTGCGTTATTAAATCGCGGCGGGGTGTACAGGAAAAGCATTGCTTTTAATACAAAATATTAATCAAATCCTATGAAAACATTTGTAATGAAGTTTCTTGATATTAAATAATTGTTTCTGGCAATAACCGCAGGCCGTCAAAAATCCATAGAATATTGATTCCAAAGATTCTTTTCCCTGCTGCTCAAAATGTTCTTTATTGGCAGTCTTTTGTCTTGAGTGTCATGTGGGTTTTGAGTTGTTCAGCTTCACCAAACCATAACAATATCACTCTTTGATTTATACGTTTCAGTAGAGAACGATGTCAGTTTGCTGATAAAAGCAAATGGTAAGGCTTGATTCATTTGTTACAAGACAAAAGAGGTTTTTCCGCAAGGTTATGGTTTATTTGTTCATGAATACCTCCTCTCCAATATTAACGCGAGCAAATAAAATTTTAAATGAAAGAGCTTGATAACTTGAAGGACTTGGCATTTCGTCTCTAGTAAAGTATACTACACCAGTCCACGTCGTCTTCTTGGTTCGTTTAATGACCTTTATTGTGAAGCTTGTAAAGCTGATCCTAGATTTGCTTTTCCCCGAAATTTTAAGCAAATTAGTTTCTCGTTGCCGCCAAATTTTCATGCACACTACCTCTTCTTCGGGCCTCTTTCTTTGCTCAGACAAGGCTGGTTTTGAGATTTGGTGGCCTCCGTCGCAGCCATTTTCACTTCCCCCCCTAATACGATTCGCCTGAAAGTGACTAGGTAGGACTGCTAGAGTTGTAGGACTATTTCAGATAGGAGAGGAGATGTAGAACTTCTGAATAAGGTTTCGAATATATGAACAACTAGTCAGTGTGCGCAACTGTTTCATTGCATTGCGAAAATAAAAAGATGATCATGGCTGTATTAAATTGTTAACGTTACTCCGTAGCGATACAGGATATTCTTTACATACCGAAACCTACCATACATAGGGGTTACTTTATTTAGAGAGCAGGTGGGTGGAGGGAGGGGGGGGGAGGACATTTAATTTAGCTGAACGCATTACTGACTTACTGTAGCAAAGAAAAAGGAGTATTGAGGAGTGTTAAACGGAATCAGATGGTAAACTAAAGAGATTAAAGAACATAACGTTGGAGGCCATGCAGGCATGCAAGCGAAGATCAAGAAGATCCGAGGTGGATATCTTGTAGTTTGATCAGTGATCAGTGCGCAAACAAAGAGTTAATTAATGAAGTCCGCCGATCATTGTTATTTGGTTGTAAAATAAAACGTGGGAGGGAAAGGAGGCGTGGCCTTAATAGAAAAGTGAGCTTTCATCACTTAAAGGTGTATCATCAACCAACAAAATCATTAGATCCCACTTGGCTCGTTGGATCAGTTATTAGAATATAGTGGTACCTATATAGACTCACACACATCATGGTTTCGGAAGAGGACGGAAACATATGGTTTATGAAGCCAACTGGGGAACATTTCTGCTAACTATCACCGTCGTCCGAAGAAACCCCAGCCATCACATTTTACGGTAAAAGAGCCACACAAGAATTCAACAAAGTAAAGTTCTTTATCGTACTGTTGAAAAAAGCCATAATCATGGATAAAGCTTGTTCCTCTATCAGTTCCTTTATTAGATTCTTGTCCTCAATGCATTAATTGAGTTACCCATTAATAAATTAATGGTTAACTAATAAAAACTACCGCTGACCCAGGCATAAACTAATAGTTAACAACCCAACTAAATTTATCAATAAGGAAAATAGGTTGCCTAAACAGGATGACGCAGTAAACATTCTAAGGCGTTTTACACAGTGAATGTTTCCTCTCTCTCTCTGTAGTAATGGTCCAACCGAAGACATAACGCGGCCCATCCCATCGTGCCAGGTGTTACTGAAATTCGGCGGAAAACGTGTCATTTGAATGTAGGGATCAGGAGCCGCGCAGGGAGAAGGGGCACCCCACTCATTTTTGTGGAAAAAATAACCAACTTAGTAAAATAGATTTCCATAAAAGAAAAGTACTTTCACGGGATAAAAGTGGTAGGCTACAGCTGTCGGAACTCGACGGAAAAAAAATCCAAATTTATGACTGTTCCTTTATCTATTTTTAGAGTCATCCCCCTCCCCGATCAATTAAAGAGGTGGGAGCGGCCCCCGCACTTTAAAAACTGCTCCGCGGGCCCTGGGGATAAAACACAGCTCTGTGTTAGTACCCATATCAATTTGTCTAGCCCCCACTGCATCTTACGCTCTTGAGAAAATCAATAGTTCAAAATAATATGGAACTTGGAACCTCTTGAAGGAATTCATCAGACTTGTAAAGGTAATATCTATTTAACTGTTCTCAAAACATAGCCAGGAAAAGTCTTAATGATGCTGACAGTTTCGGTGACTGTCAGCCATCTTTATCAAAACATGAAAATCGTCAAAAGTGTCAGGAAGCCTTAAATAGGCTTTCCGAAGGTGTTAATTATTGCGATAAATGCGCAAAGGCACTCTATAGATGCCATCCGCCATCTCCCTCCCCCCTGGTTGGGCGGGGGGGTGGAGATCACTTGTGTCCATATGGGAGAAAGCTGCTAGGCTCCCTCGTCCCTGTTCGTAATTTTAAAATGCAAAAAATGTAAATTTAAAGTAATTTTGAGCCTATTTAAGGCTTCTGACACCTTTGACGATTTTCAAGTTTTGATAAAGATGACAGAGTCATTGAAACTGTCAGCATCATGAAGACTTTTCTTGGCTATGTTTTGAGAACATTAAAGGCCGTTCGCGCTAATTGTTCACGCGCATCCCTACTGCGCCCAAATCAACCTGATTGGTTGACTCATGATCATCAGGCGATTCGCCGAGATTGGCGTAGAAAATCGCAGGAACGGGCACACTAGGCGAATGCCGGCGAATTTAATCGCCGATATCTGACCAGCCAGATACCGGCAATTGTATACGCTGATCGCGGCGATCGGCGTATTCATGAAATCGCCTAGTGTGTCACCCTCCTTAAGTAAGTAAAAGGATGGTAGCTGTTGCTTTCCCTTCGCCTTCATTTGACTCTATTAAATGGTCAGTAACCCTTACTTTTCTTTCCAGAACCAGATTTTATTTACAATTGTCTCCACATTGTCCGAAAATTTACAAGAAAGCAATGTGGGAAGTAAAAAAAAAAATCATGATCTTCTGTCCACGGGACATCGCGTCGTACCATGTTGCGGTTGCAAGGCGCGTGAAACTATGGTCGCTAAATGCGAGTTTGTTCTGACTTGAACTAACCTCACCAGTTGACTAAATTCACTTAACAGGTTCACTTAAACAAATTTGACGGAGAACATTACGCTTCAAAGACTTAATTGCAATATTTTTTAGCTTACAGACATCGTGGCCTTATTCGCTGACGAAGCCCGACTTTTTCAGATTTAGTGTGTTCTTCTCCAAAATGGAGTCGGTGAGCCCCCATTTTTTTTACATTTCTAACATAACTAACTCATCACCTTATAGAGGTAAAAGTCTCAAAAAAAAAAATCAATGTTTTCACGCGAACGTCCCTGAAATAGATAGCACTGGAATCTGTTGAGACACCTTCAAGCACCCAAGCCCTGCAGTCTCGTCAATGTGGGTTCAAGTTAACTAGCTCTTTTTGACGCTTGCCAATATCTAAGCCATATCTTTAAAGAAGGATGAAACATGAAGTGTCACGTTTACGAATACAAAGAACTTTAGTTTCGCCCAAAGACTGTTTGTTCCTTTTTCCTTAAAGTTTTGTTTTATTCTGATTGCATGATTCTAATATCCGTTTTTGGCTAGCCGCACAAAGAGTAGTTCATTTTTGCTTCCTTTACGTCAGAGACATGTGTTTAGATTTCTTTTCTATAAGCACGCTTTTCAGTTGCAAGGAGCCGTTCTACTGTTAAGATTACCTAGGAGTTCAGGAGTTTGGAGTTTCGGAGTTATTAGTCTTAATAGTGTTTTTTGGAGTCCTTTCTGGCCCGGAGTCAAGATCAAACTTAAGTCACATTGTAACTTGTTTCTTTCCTTTTTCTTCATTTACACGGAGTTCATCAGTGATGTTAGTCCGTTTTCGTTTCGTTAAACTTAGACGATTGTATATTCTTTTTAGTTTTCACAGCAAGTGACGCATGTGATATGATTAGTCGGCTGCCTGATTGTAATAAACCAGTTTAAGTCTTTCTGCCCGTCTGTGCTTCACTGTGGTTGACCTGGCGAACTCCAGTACACAACACCCCGTGTCCGCGGTACCGGGAACGCGACATGAAGAGTAAAACTCCGTTTAAAGACTTGACATAATTATGGTGTTACAGGTTCGAGATCTGTTAGCGGCAACAGTTTTTTGGTAAACTGATTCAAGTATTTTTTCTTTCTGCAGTTTGATGGGTCAGGTTTTCCGTTTTCCTACACGCCCGTGCTTCCGTCTCAACCGCATGCAGTGGGACACTACAAAAGGCTTCAGTATCAGTGATATATTGCTTGTTCACCACCGAGCATGAAACCTTTGCATTTTTAATTTAAAAAGTATTACAGCAAGTGCATTAATCTCAAGGACTGAGGGGTCTTGCAACACGCATGGTATTATTCCTAAGACAAAACTTTGCCAGTTGAGTTATTGTCACAATCATGAATCTGTATTTACTCCATTATTAATCTTTCACACCCATTCGCTTTCAGAGCTGTTATGTCTAATTCAACGGTTGCTAAAATGCCAGTTAAGACAAATTCATTGTGTCGTATTTGTTGCATCTTCTCCCGATACCACCTCTCTTCTACTCGCTCTTCCTCGTCTTTATTTTCCTTCTCCCCTCCCCCCACGTTCCTCCTCCTTCCCTTATAGTCCAGCCTCTCTCCTCGTTTTTTCTCCCGTTATTTACCTCCCAGGTCCCTTATGCCTTCTTCATCTGCTTTGTGGTGTCTGGCAACAAGGAATGTTAAGAGAAAAACCGGATTTCCACTGATCTTTAAACCACGTTCTCAGCTTACTATCGCTACAACTGTATATAACTTTGGTTTTTCTGTTGCGTTTTAAGCCAAGTTAACACATTTTTTCACATGTAATCGTCGAATTAGAGAAGTATGCAACTCGGGCCGCGTTACATTCATTGCAACAATAAAAGAAAAATTTGGGATCCCATCTGCAAACGCTGAAACGGCCGTTTAACCTTTGATCTCCTGGTTTTTACAGCTTTCATAAAATTATTTTTGGATAAATTCCCTTTGTAGCAAAATAAAAATTCTGTTGTTGAACATCGGGCATCAGAAGAGTTTTGCACGTACTCCATTCTCGCCGGTCCTTGACAGCTTCCTATTACTACAAAACTAGAATAGTAAAATTCACAATGCTCATCTATCATCAAAACCTGGTTAATGTTGACAGAATGGCGAATAAATCGTGATATATCTTGAGATGCAGTTACGATATATTTTTCACGATTTCTGGTGCATTAATAGACAGAGAATTAAATTAAGTAAATATGAGAGACGTCCCATTAAAACAGACCTTTCTAACTAGTTTGGATGCTTGACTTAGAAGTTAAAACGTCTATTTAGCAACTAAAAGCTCCTGTTAACCGTCAACGACCTTAGACTGAAAATGAAAATTAAGTAATTTATCGTTCACAGCCTATTGTTTTATATCTTTGCGACGCAATGGTCTTGCTCCAGTTACCCTTCATTTGCAGTTTCAGTTTGGAAGCTTTTAACTTTGCCAATTTTCTCCGAGTTGGTTTATCGAGATTTTCTGTCTGGGCTGTGAATCCATCAAGTTAGTGTCTTGAGTCTTAAATTCTATGATGTGATGGTGAGATATGCATAATTAGCGTCATGTGTGACTCAATGAATTTGTCTAGTTTTATAGATATCGAACATAATTTTATAATTCCTCATGCTTTATTCTTACCTTTAGCTGTGGCATTTTGTACCACTAACAGTGTTGGTTTCCACTCAGTTTACTTTCAAACGAGGGCACAAGAAAGTCAAACTCGAAAGATTAGAGGCAATGGTGTTTATCATAATCCAGTAACCCAATACAGCAGGCATGGTAGTTTTCAAACCATTAAGAGACTATTGGTGAAAGCACCATGCGCAAAATCAGGCTCGTATACTGTACCTGACAAGAGATTCTGAGGGAACTATTTCCGGTGAGTTTAAACCATGGTGGGCCCATAACCGGAAGTATTTGAAGTATTGTATTCAGACTGCTCAACTGATCTGAAGTTAAGAAATCGGGAGAAATGTTCGAGCACCGAAGGCGTGAGCCGCTAGGGGGGGTCTGGGGGCATGCTCACCCCGAAAATTTTAAAATTTTAAGGCTCGGAAACGCCATTTCTAGCCTTCTGGGACGACGGTCAAAAAACGTTCGGTAAATTGTGAACGGTAATTCGTGCACTCCACCAAAAAGTAGGAACGCCTACCCAACATGTAGAAAGGGCTACCAAGCCATAAATGGTGTGCGATGGTGGACACGATTATAAACCCTGGCCGCCGCATTGCCTTTACAATACTCGATTTCATTTCTTGCCATTTTTCATTTTATCAGGATATTGGAGTGAAGTGTGCTGACCCAGGTGGTAGATCAATATACTACGTCAAGTTTCAGTAGGTCCTCTAATTTTTTTGTAACCTTTTCTCGTCTAGTAAAAGGAATTCTGCTTAGAGGTTAGGCTACTGGATGAACGCTCTCGTCGATACACAGCTTGAGTTTCCTTAGGCCCTGTAATGTATTAGCATAAATTAGGGCACGTAATGTAGAGCGAATTGTAGCGGCCATGGCAGTGTTGTACTGCAGGTTGCAAGTTGCGTTATTAAAATGTTATAAATAGTAAATCGAGTACTGATCCACTAAAGGCCCTGGAAGACTTAAGGGAATTTTGCCACAAAGGAGACCTCCTTTGCACTGCTCTTAGCATCACCAGCTTTGAAATTGCAGTTGTTTACGGGGATACCAACCCTTAAAACTTTGCCTTGCCTTGTGTGACATAGAACTCAGTGTGTAAGGACTTCTGGCTTTGCGGTATATGTACACGAAGATTACATTTCCCTTTGAGTCGGACTACTCTACAGTTGCGCAGACAAGCTCCTTTGTTGCACTCCGACAATCTAACATTACTCACTTTATAAGATGAAATACTTCTTGTGACATTAAGTTGCAACTAGCCCCAGAGTCTATAATAACGTTTATAGTCTTATCTTCAATCTTCAACTTCAAAGTGTTCCGGCCATCAATGTTTCCAGTGTAGAACTTCCACGACTCCACGACTTGAACTGCGACTAGATTCTCGCCCTTTGCTTTCTTTGGAGTAGCAACACACTTAAAAATGACCCACTTTGCCACATTTCCCGCACTTGTCGTCACGTGAGCGGCCGCATTCCTTCGCGAAATGTCCCACTTTATCGCACCGCCAACATTCCCCCTCTTGTTTTGTGTCACAACATGGATATATTATTTACTAGGCCTTCAGGGATGAGTACAACTGCTTCTTTGTCGTGGTATTGGCTAACCATCTTCATTAGTTTGCTCAGTGTCAGTGTTTCCTCGCGATACAATTTGGCCTTAAGGTTTTCCCCTTGAACGTAAGAAATTGTCCCGTTCACCCTCGTGGTCACAATGTTCGGCCAATTTCTGCAGGCCTGTAATGAAATTGTTGATGGTTTCTCCACTGGTTAGGTGAGCCGCAAGAAACGCTTGTCTAGCCGTGGGGGCGTTTTCCGTCAGTTTGAACTAATTCGATAGGC
The DNA here is from genome assembly GCA_948470475.1 of Galaxea fascicularis. Classification (NCBI taxonomy): domain Eukaryota; kingdom Metazoa; phylum Cnidaria; class Anthozoa; order Scleractinia; family Euphylliidae; genus Galaxea; species Galaxea fascicularis. Next base: position 44,256,831 of record OX419335.1, on the reverse strand, counting down.
TGTCTATGGCTTTCTTGAAATCCTTCGCTTCGCCTCGTTGGTCGACTGGAATTGATTTGTTGAAAATGTCTCTCACTTTGGGCCCGGCAAGGTGAGGTAGGGGCGTTTTCATTTGTGGAGAAAGGTCGCCGATTCCCGAGACAGTCACATACAACTCAAATCCCTTTTCCAAGTTAGCCATCGTTGTGCAAGTGTTGCTGGTTTGCCGAGAGCGTCGCACGCAGGCAACCCCGGCAGTCCGCTCAAAGATACGACCATCCGTGCGAGTTTTCCACCGTTGAAAATCGCTCACACTTAAGCAGCCGTGCAGCGATTCAACTGTCCGCTTTTCCTTGTCGCCAAATGTGGTATATCCGTCTCAAAGACCAAACAGAAGTCGTACACTGACAAAACAGGTTTTTATGGCTGCTCCACATTTCGACCACATGCTTTGAGTTTTCTTTTACATCCGATAATCACATCAGTAGAACTGATTTCCGGTTGGAGTAAATGCCCAGTCATGGACAGAAGAGCTAGATTGTAAGGCTGAAGTGTCATCAGCAAACTTTGTAAGATCCATCCATCCATCCATCCATCCATCCATCCATCCATCCATCCATCCATCCATCCATCCCGTGATTCATCCATCTACTTTATTACCGTGTCAGTCTAGCCGAAGAAAACATCCCTTTACTAACTGGGGACTCTTTAAATGATGAATTAAAAACTGACTTTTAAGGGAGCGACATCACTGAGTCATTGCATAAAACGTGAAGGGATATAATGGTTCATATGGGTTTTGTTCTTTCGGCCCAACATCGTGCAACATTTGTTGCTCAACAAATGTTGAACGATGTTGCAGCAACCTGATGAACGGAATAAAGCCCTTTTCTATCTGAGGTCGTTCAACATGTTGAATGGCCTATTTCAACATTCAACATGGCATGATACACTGTTCAACATTTGTTGACAGGGCGCCCAGAGCAGTTTTTGAACCTCGGGGGCCGCCTCTCCAATTGAGGGGAGAGTCTGACTCTGAAAATGGTTAAAACGCGTCTAACCCGTTATTTTTAATTTGTAAGACTTATTCCGTCCGACGGACCAGTCATAAATTTGAATGTTTTCCCGCGAGGTCCGCCAACAAAATCAACAAATGTTGAACCGTGTCACTTAAATATCAATCCTGTCGAAACTTGATTATTGATTTTTATGATTCATTTCATATACATCACTCACCTGTCAAAACTATCGCTGCACCTACTCATGCGCGGTATACTCGGTAAGGCAAACAGCTGTTGTCCGAATTCACTAATGAAAACTTAGAAAAGCTCAGTTCACCTTGGAAACTGCGCCAGCGAAAAAAGCAGTGAATATAAAAACCACTGTGAAATTAAATAGATCATTTAATTATGATAACTATGAAACAAATTGTCATGACTGGGATATTCGCGCTGTTCATTATACATTTTGCCAACTATTCAATAGTACCTGGTGCTTGTCATGTGACCTTAGGCGGTGACAGCGTAAACCAATAAGTACTACTGATTAGAAGTACCGTCCTCATTATATCCCAAATTACTGACCCACCGTCGGTGTAGTCAATTATTGTCGCATTGGAAGCAAAGGAGCGAAACTTGGCGATCGTTAGGCAAACTGCAATTACTCCTAAAAGATGGCCGAAAGAAAGGAAAGTATGTTGTTTGAATCTATATTTCAACATTGATTTTATTTAATCGCGTTTACAATTTTTCCACTTAATGACATTTAGCAACAAAATTAAATCAAAATTTTCAGTCAAGGGTCATTTTTTAATCAAAAAGAATATTTCACATTGAGAGCCATATATGCAACAAAAGTATTCAAATGCACTGCGATTTTCCTTTCGTGACAGCTATCGAATGTTCCGCCCGCCTTTTTGTTTGTTGTTTATTTGGTTACTTATCTCATTCGTGGCACCCAGTGAAATCGTTTTTTGTATCAGTCCGCTACATTAGGCGTTTCCCTTACTCGTGTTTGGATAATTTTGCGCTTTCAACCTGGATACTGAATTCCTGTAACAAGAAAAATAAAATGTGACAGTTGGTGGCGTTGTAATAAGTGTCTTTCTAACTTATCCAGAACACGGCTAAAGACAGTGGCGAAAGGGTTTGGTTTATCTACATAACTCAAATGTCGACTATCGAATTCCGTTTCCTTTAAAGAGAGCTTACAGTATATGTGAAGTGAAAGTGAAAGATGCATTTACTTGTTAAGAAAGAAAAAAATATCTGCAGCTCCAGAATATTTCAGTTTAGCTTTCATACGATAGAGATTAAACCAAATTAAATCCAAAAAGCAATGCTTTTTTTTGCATTATAAGCTGTTGGCCTTTATTGGATGAAATAAAACGGTGAAAATTCAACAAATCAAATTAAATCACTGTGCTGTTTACTATAGCTATCGAGTTTAGGTATCGAGTTTTGCTAATCGTTGGAAGTGCGCATCATGAATTGAAATCAGTGGTTGGATTTTCATTTCTCTGTTTCCTCTGTACAGGTTTGGATACTCATTCGTATTCCAAGTGTGGTGGTTGTGGAGAGGATATTCGCGATAAATATCTGCTGAAAGCAATGGAAAGACTGTGGCATGTTTACTGCTTACGATGCTCCGACTGTAGAGAGACGCTTGACGAAGGCAAATGTTTCTTTCGCGACGGAAATATTCTTTGCGAGATTGACTTTTTTCGGTGAGCGTTCAATATCGTTCATTTGCTGATTCCACGACTTCCTTGAAGTCAGTAGACCAAACCAATGATATATTTTGCTAACTAACAGTTTGTGGAAGGAAAATGTGACAAATGAAACTTTTCCGCTTTTGTTTGTTACTTGAAATTGCTTCGATCGAGTTGCTGTTGATTGACTTCAGATTCCATCCAATTGCCTTCCTTACTGAGGTTATTACGTTGTTTGATCGAACTTTATGTTATCCTCATAAATGGTAACATTTAAAATCCAATTTGTCTTTTTATTGTCGTTACATTTGTCAGGTTATTAGTTTTAAATGGCACATGTGCACCTTTTCATGCACAAGCCTTGTAATCTTCCCGGGCATTATGGCTTATGTTCATAATCTGCCAGCAAACATTAGATGAGTCAGAAAATGTCATTTAGTCAACTCATTTCTCTGTCTTGAGAAAACCGAAGCACAACACACTATCGTTCTGACACTTGCGATAGTTTTGGTTGAAAACATGACACACATGTACAGTCGTAGCCAGAACAAAGTGTCTCGACAACCATCTTACAGAAACTAACTACGTCTCCGAAGAAAGAAGACACAAAAAGTGTTCAGTATTACGGATCTCGTTTAATGACAAGATTTCTTTCCAAGAAGCCCATAAGTACCTTTAATAAACTGTTATTTAGATTTTAATCACGGACATGTCACAAGGTATCCATGCTCCTGAACAAAACAATCTTCGGCATTTGCTGTACCATCACCTATATCAACACAGACAGCTGTTTCATTTGCCATATTGCAAAACTTTTTTTTTCCAAAGATATTTTACTGTTGCACACTTCTGTTACTATGTTTGACCCTTTTAAATAAATAGTATAGTTTTTTTTGCCTTAATACATTCTTTGCCTCCCAAATAGAAAAAAAAAATGAACTCAATCACTAAAACATTCTCAGTGCGCTAACAAATCTGTCTGGACTCTATTGAAAACTGTCTGTGAGATGAGTTTTCTTTTTCTATCCTTTTCTCTTTTTTAGTTTTAGTTGAAAGGTCAAAACATTACTTTGCAATGGACATCATATCGTTTCCCATGCTTTACGCAACCCATTTTTTATTTCTACTGGAAACTTTTATGGCTACGCACAATGTCCCCTTTGGGAACACCTGAAATTGTCGTGCAATCAAAATTGTTCAGGATTATAAAACTGCGGTAGATATTTACTTTCCACCAAGTTATAACGTGTATGAATTTCAATTAAATCCTTTGGCCCGTTTACAGGCGTTATGGACGGCCCTGTTCAATTTGTAATGAGGGTATCTCTCCCAAACAAAGTGTGCGAAAAGTTCTGGACAAAGTTTATCACATCAGTTGCTTTACTTGTGAAACGTGCAAGAGGCAGTTATCAACTGGTGATCTGTTTTACTTGCTGGACAATGGAAGAGTCATTTGTAAAGAGGACCTGGAGGAAAATAAGTTTTCAGGTATGTCGAAGGGGCAATTAAATATGGTATTTATCGCCCGCACACTTGGGCAATAATCAATAAAAAAGTGAAAAAAGTGGAATCTTTCGCACTTTGCACAATTTAGTTTCAAACATCGCTTAATATCGTATTTGCAAAAATCATCTTTAAACTTTTCAACCTGAGAATACTTTTACGGAAATAAAGTGTAAGACCAGGAAATTATTTTTAGTCATTTCTTTCAGTCCTAAATGAACGTCTTTTATTGGTACGGAAACTGGAAGGCTCTTGAAAATATTTTTTCTAAAATCGCGGATACTGGTTTATATTCTTCGGTAAGGGTGTACATTGATAACTCATGGAAATTACATAAACAATACAAGACAATTACAGCTCAATTAAGATATCTGGCGATAATTATAGGTTTACCGACACAAGAGGAAATTTATCTTAACCTCATTAATAGTTTTAAAAGACCTTAACAATAACTTAGTTTGAAATTTTTAATGGACGGAGTAGCCTCTTTTAGACGGCACCTGCGAAATTCAAGTGAGTTGTGTTCTCTATTTATATAAAATAATTGTGTCTACATCATGTTTTCTATTTCCATATCTTTAATATCCTTTTAAATTCGACTTCTTTAACTAATTTAACATGAAAATAAAAATTAAGTAAAGAAACGACACAAGATGAAATAAAGTCAGAGGATTAGGTAGGAAGAAGTTTCATAAAAAGCAAAGAATGAAGTAAAGAAATAAACCAGTAGTGACTATTAGTTACTATTGTTGTTGTTTTTTTAATTTGAGCCAGGTGGCGGCGAGAACTAATTTTAATAAAGTCACTATTTCCGTTTAAAGCTGGGATGGTCTATAGTTTTCACCTATGGCTCACATTATGTTATATCTCACTTATTTCATGCTCATTCAGGGCTGGAGATTATTTGCCCCGTGTATTGATAAAATGCCTTTGAAGTTGTGGAATTACGGTTCAACTTGTGTGCAGATTTTTTCCATGAAAGAGAAAAGCTACTCATGGAGAGAGAACCCGTTGTTTGCAACAAGAAATCCCATTAAACGACTTGTAGGAGACGAATGAAACTGACTTTGAATTATGCTAAAATATGAACAATCAAACAACATGCTACGTTATTAAGACAACTTTCCAGAACTCCAATCTTAAGGGTACTAAACCAAATTACTAACGAAAACGGATTTTTATTTTTCTTCCATGGAATTTCGTAACGAAGAAAAAGCAGTAGTTATCCGCGTAAATTAAAGACAACAATGAGACGTAAAGACTACATTTGTTCGTAGTTCAGCCATAAGATCAATTAAATAGTTTCAATTAAGTTATATTTCGCTTTACACGATTTGGAAGAACTCGGAAGGTGATTCCAAATAGTGTTCTGCAATGAGTATGTTTTTTCGCACGGACGTGAAATTTATGGTTATGAAATCTCTCGTGCGTGTATTTTCAGGTGAATCAAATCCATCATCTCCATTCGAGTCCCCGAAATCTCCGATCGACACCAAGAGTAAGCGAGTCCGTACATTTATCACAACTCAGCAGCTGAACTTGCTCAAATCAGTATATCACACCTCTCCACGCCCTGACTTTGCTGAGCGCCACAGGATTTCTAAAATCACTGGCCTTGACATGCGAGTGGTGCAGGTGTGGTTCCAAAATCATCGCGCAAAGGAGCGGAGACAGAAGAACAAAGGCAAGAATCACTGGATAAATATGTTGGCACAAGCAGACCGAAGGCGTTCGCGTTCTTTGGATTTGACACAAACAGCTGCACCTAGTTCACCGCTTCAAGATGGTCATGTATCGGACATGATGTACACTGAAGATGAAGGAACAAGCCATTTAGGTATAGAGGCTTCTGTTATATTTCATCGAGATCTTGAGCGAATTATTGTAGTACCAGTATCGTGAGTAAATAAATCAATCAATCAAGCTTTATCCACGGTATCACTTCACTAAAAATGCTCTTCCAGTGAGCCGTTTACATGCATAACAAATTTTAAGAGAAACTACACTGACACTAAAAATATATGTGTACATTAAGAAAACTATCCTCTAATTATTTTGGTATTATCAACAGAGTTGATAAATGTAACTTGACCACCGCACAGGGATTCAGGAACTCCTGTACGGTGGTCAATTTACATTTATCAACTCTGTTGATAATACCAAAATTGTTGTATATTACTTCCCCACCGACGCAGCACCACAGTTTCTTTAGAAACTACCCCCTTTATCCTCTAATTAATTACACAAAAATCAACCTAAAATGTATGTTATATATATAACTAAAATAAGTTTTATCGCAACTCCCTCAAGGCAATCCCAGGTTCAAAGACAGGGCAGACTTGAAAGAGTTGAGATTTATCTCGTCTTTGAGCACATTTTCTAGGCCATCCCACATGACTGTACCCCTATAGCTAAATGCCTGCATGCTTAGCGGCTTCAGCACGGGAGCTAGGTACAAAAACATTATTCGAGGCACCTCGTACGTTATAGGAATCAACCCTGGAGGGTAAAGGTTACCCAGAGATTTAAAAACACTTATTGCGAGCTGCTTAGAGCGTCTTTGCTCAAGGGTATGCCATCCTAAGTCTTGGAGAATATCCGCAGATCTTGCTTTATAATCACTAAAAGTTATAATTCTCCCAGCCCTCGTTTGCAATCTCTGGAGTCTGTCACACAATAATCAAAATAAGGAGCGACTAAAGCTTCATACAATTTTACCCCAATGCCTCGTCAATCTCCATTCCCAGATGTCTATAGTTAGTCACCCGAGTCAATTGTTGACTATTAACAGTAACGTTTAAGTCACCATTTAAGTGCCTTAGTCGGTAGTGGCTTCCAATAATCATATATTTTGTCTTTTTGACATTTAATGTGAGTTTAACCGTAAACGGTTTGAACTCAGAAATAATATCATAACTATGTCGAGTACGATCGTCCGCCGGGGTGCCGAGTGTTGTCCTGAGAAGGACTATTTGTGGTGACATTGACTGACGTTTCGGCAACCTGAGCGGAAGTCATCATCAGAGTCAAGTGATTTGTGTAACGTCAGTAGATGGTATAAATATTCTCTAAGTTAGTAAACCAGCTTTCCAGTACGATCGGTTGGTAGTAATTAGTACTGTATGTAACGCATTCACACAGCAGAGTCCCAGTCGATTCTGTGGTTTGTCTGTAAATGGTGTTCGGCAATGTTATTGTTGAGGTCACCATTCGTTGTCGCTCGTCTGTGTTCAGTCAGTCTTACGTTCAAGTTTCTGCCGGTCTCACCGATATAGGTGGCCTAGCAGTCGCAACATTTGATCTTGTAAACTGCTCCTTGTCTGTCTTTTGGTTCGTCTTTGTCCTTAACGTTCGTCAGTAGTTGTTGGTGATGGGTTTGTGAGCAACACGGATGTTGTAGGGCTGTAGGATGCGTGCAATGGTTTCATATGTGCCTTAGCTTGCCTTTGATAAGTGTTGCGTCTAACGAAGTCGCGGTTGTAGTTGTTTTTACTGAAAACGTTGTCTAAGTCAGACTCGCGATCGCCTGCTAAACTGTCGTGCGAGTCACAAACTAGTTGCGCTCGTTGTCGTTGCTTTGTGTGAAGTAGGGTTGTAAGAGCATTCGTCAAGTAATCGGTCAGTATGTGTAGGTTTCCTGTAAACCAAGCAGTCTAGAAAAGGTATCTTACCTTTCCCCTCGATCTCCTTGGTGAACTGGATGTGGGCCTTCTGTCTGTTGAGGTGTTCGTGAAACTCGTCGATTTCGTCTTTGTGTAGGGCTGTAAAAGTGTCATCGACGTAGCGTAGCCAGAGTGGTATCGTTCGTTTGTAACTTGCTAGGGCTTGTTCCTCGATGTTTTGCATGACGATTTCTGCTCCACAGCGGAAACTGGTGAACCCATAGCTGTTTCATACAACTGTTTGTAGTGTTTGCCGTTGTACTGAAAATAGGTAGACGTAAGGGAGAGGTTCAGTAAGTCCATTAGGTCGTTCGTAGGTAGTGGCAGTTGTTTCTATTTCTTTTGTTTTATTTTTACTGATAATGACGTTTGATTTAAAAGCGCAACCCGCCTCGATTAGCTCTGCTCTCTGCGGGTTGCGCAGGATTATCATTGTATTTTCTTTTTCAAATAATAAAATGAATGAATGAATGAATGAATGAGTTGTAAAGCGGAGTTGTTGATGGCGGTCTCAGTGCAGTCTAGAGCCAATTGAAGTCGTCGTGGCTATCCCTCGAGACGAGGATGATGGTCTTCAAATCAATTAATTACTCTGCCTGTGGACTCTAAGATGACTTATGAGACTGATTTTGGCGACGGGAGATTTCTAGCTTCTTGTTGTCTCTCCTTTCTCAAACGCCTCTTCTCCTCTAATTCTGCACACCTACTTGTTTCAATGTCCCCTCATGTGTGGTTGCACGCCAAAAATCTCTGTTCATTGCATCAGTTTCCCAGGTTCTGATATCAATGTTGCACTTCTTCAAATTGGCTTTCAGAGTGTCTTTGTACCTCATTTTCTGACCACCCGTCTTCCTCGATCCTCCTTTAAGTTGCGAGTAGAAGACCTGCTTTGGAAGTCGCTCTTCTGACATTCGGACAACATGGCCACTCCACCTGAGTTGACTCTTGATGATAAGAGCTTCTATGCTGGGTACATTTGCGTCCTTAAGTACGTTGACATTGGTTCGTCTGTCATCCCAGTTTATCTTTAAAATGCTCCGTAGGCAGTGCTGATGAAACTTTTCTAGTGTTTTCAGATGTCTTCGGTATGTTGTCCATGTTTCCGAGGCATACAGGAGGGTTGGAAGTACTACCGCTTTGCCAATTGAAGTGGAATACTGGTGAACAGTGATTTCACATCAAAAGACTCTAGTTTGTGGTCGTCAGGTACTTGTACTGTCTTGATAGCGTCAATAAAGATCTCCGTAGACTGTAGTTTGTGTCTGGATTCGTCAGTCAAAGGTTTCAGTATCATAGTTAGGTATTTAGACAGTTGCTAAGTCGGCAAACCACAGAACGAGACTATGGGACGCATAGGTATGCCAGGTTTGTTGAGTTTCGGTAGTCCGTAAAGTTTAGGTGGCTGTGGTACCTGGTGAATAGTACTCTGCTAATCATCTCCGAGTTAACCAATCAGAACGCGCGGAAAGCACTATTCACTTGTGTGGTAATGTCAGCTAATGTGAGTTTATTGAACCTCATCCAAGTCTAAAAATGGAGTGTATCTATTCCCTAAATACCAAGAAACCGTGACTTGTGGGAACACTAATTGGCAAGTACCATATTCAAGGCAGGAAGTGAATGTTCAACTAGTGATTAGCTACGCAACTGAGTTTGGTTTGGCATAAAGTTTGGTGTTGAAGCGTTCACTTCTGACTGAATAAAGGCCTGTTTATGGACGGAAGTAAATTTCCTTACTTTTAGACTGAAACCTTATATCTTATCAAATGTCTCTTTTCCCACAGCAAATTCCACTATAAATGTGGCCCGAGGAATGGACGTGTTTACCCAGCCATCTATCCCCGATCATAGGCCTGCGCCGCTCATCCTACCCACTGGTGTTCTTCCACCACTCTCTCCATCTGTGCATGATGTCCCTTGCAGGTCTAGGTTCGTGTTTCCGTTGCAGAGATCTTCCAGCTTCCCTCCGGTTCATGAATTGTTGAACCTTTGTGAAGAGGAGTTACGGACCATCAGGAATCAAGATTCTATCTGTACACAGCAACAGAGCCCAACACAAAGCTACTACGCAGACTCAGAGAGTGAGCGTTCCAACGTCAATACGCCCGCTGCCACCGATGAACAATTCTTCGTGTTCCCGGATGTTCCGGCGACACCCGATCAGCGGATGCAACTACCTCAATCAGGCGCCTTTTCATTTGAAACCGAAGTGATTAGTAACAGCACTCACGGTGTTAGGTTCTTCTAATTTCAGGATACAGGTTAATTAAAAGCTCTGGTTGGCTGTTGGTAACAAACGACTAGCCAGAAGTTAGAAATGGAGGCGGGTAGGAAGTTTAAGCAAGTTCACCTTTCTTTTTTGTGCCCAGTGGTACGATGAAGCCATTATTAAAAAACGTTTATGACTGACACACAAAACTGTTTTGAGTACACATTTTTCACTACAGTTCCCTGTAGTATGCGCAAAGTTAGAATTCAGGACGGAAAAATGTTTCATATTTGACGATTTATTCAAAGGGTGATTGTACATGTATAATGCAAATGTTCGCCTGAGTGGAGCTTGTTTTGACTTTCTTTTTGACTTGTAATATACTAGAATATTGGGTCTCTATTTTTCTGTTTCGATTCATTAAGATGTGTAAGGTTACAAGAAGTGAAAGGAAACTTTACGGTCCTAAACACTGCATTCCTTTTTGCCGAGTAGATTCAGTACTTTAAAGCAAGTGACTTAATGGGTGCATTGGTCAACGTCGACGCATGAAACAATCCTTCTTAACTTTTAAAAGTGGCAGAGTTAATCTACATTTAACTGAAGTTATACCGAGTTTTGCGTTTATTAGGATAAATGCTTAACCTCGATCTTTTCAAGGAATCAACGAATTTCACTTATATATTTTTAATAGCAAATAAACAATAATTGCTTTAGCATAGCGGCCTTATGTCCCACCCGGGACCAAGACGATAAGTAGTAGGAAAGTATTTGTAGCGCAAGTCTGCGTTTGGACGTGTTTCAGAGTTAGTCATAAAAATTACAATTTCCTCGATTGTGATTGGTTTAAAAAACCCCTATTTCCACTTATTCACTTGCCAAGTTGTTATCGGACAGTTTGTTATTGGACAGTTCGTTATCGGACAGTTCAATAAGCCAATCACATTCAAAGTTGTAGTTGAAATCAACCAATCACAACCTTGGTTTCAATCACCATAATAACACTGTACAGAGTCTTGAATTGGGGCTTTCTTCAAAATGGATAATTTTTTCCCTTGAACAATGACAGGATTCTAGAAGGCAGTAGTGATTTTGTTTATCCTAAGGCACAAATGCCAATAAACCAGACGAGTTCCTTCTTTTTCTCGGAAATTGTAATTTTTATGATTAATTGATAATAAGATTTCGTGTCGTTCAATTCGGTCTGTAATCATACTCGTGATAAACAAATCGGACTCCCGCTGCGCGGTCTGGGAGTCGTCCGATTTTGTTATCACTCGTATGATTACCGACCGAATTGGACTCCACTCAGTCCTATTACCATTACTTAACGCGTAGAGTATGGCAATTCAGTCTGGGAATCAGAAGCACAACCAATCAATTCGTATCGAGTGGAGAACATTTTACTGGCAGTTTTTATTATGAAGGTAGAGGAACACCTCAACTGAACTGTTATTAAATAATTTTATTTTCACCATTAAACACTCTAAAATAGTTACTGGCTATCTGAAAATCCAGACGGGTCCTTGGAAGGAGTCAATGTTACGACAGATGAATTAAAGTATCACATGGAGCTGTTTTCTCAAATAACAGAAACAAATTTGTTCTGAGAAAAGTGGCGAAATGAAAAGAATCGCCAAAGTACATGCATATGTTCTAAAAAACCTAAGAAAATCTTAAACAAACGTCTTCATTTTGCGCGGATTCCACAACGACGTCACCTCTGTAAAAATTAATGGTTAAAATTTAGAGGCCAATTATTCAGCTTGAATTCAAACTATTTGATCCAAACCCAGCAGAGTTACCGCGCTTAAATTGCCTTAATGGACAATGGTTTTTAAATCCTTTCCAGATCTCAACTCTATTTTGGACAACTGGTGGACAATTAAATAATTAATAAGTGGACAAATAATGTTGCGACATATGGCTCTGTAAATGAATCAAATAACACTGCGCCAGAGGACGACTTTAAATCAAACTTCCCGTTTTTGTGAAATCTCTTACTGTTGCTGTTTCAGAGGCAAAACAGTTCTTATAAAATAACGAATAGGTGAAAACCTCGTTTAGCAAAGAAAAACGTTTACCCTGGCAACCCTTGCCCGCAGGATGGCCGAATTGTGGTCCGCAGATTTCAGTCACTTAGGGACGGACCATTAGAAAAGTGATGAGGGGGGGGGGGGGGGGTCGGGGGATTTTCAGCTGGTACGAATTTTTTTTGTTTCGCGCACTGCTTGTGCAGGAATTTTTTTCCCAGGTGAAACCCCCTTTTTTTTTAGACAAATATTGCTTTTTTTTAACAGTGAAATCTTGATTCATTACCTATGTTTTTGTGATTTATAAATTATTCTACACTCACAACAGATCAAAGGATACAGGCCACTTTTTAATGCAAAATCTTTTCGAAAATGTACACACAGCAGGGGCGTAGCCAGGTTTTTTTTTGCATGGAGGGGTTCCTAATGTATATTTCTTACCCGATTGACAATTGAGCGCCAGAGACGCTTTTGACTAGGGGGGTCCGCGGGCATGCTCCCCCGGAAAAATTTTGAATTTTGGGTCTTCAGAAATGGCGTTTCCTTGATTTTGAGCACAAATTTCCCATAACTTCAGCGCTTAATTAACGTAGTTTGCATTTCTAAGGGGATTGTAAATATCGCTTCCTGGAGAGATGGACCGTCATAGAATTAAAAATGGATAAAATAACAGTTAGTTAACATATTACATACTTCATCAAATGCTGTATAAAATTGTGATATAGCGTGCGATGCATTTTGGAATTGATTTTCTTTTGTTCTTCTTCAAAGACGAAAATCTCGTCTCGCGGAATTTCTAAAGGAGGGTTCCGATACGTTTTTCCTCTTGAGATAATATTCATTCTCATAACCCAAAAGGGGGGGGGGGGGGGTTCCAGAACCCCTGGAACCCTCCCCTGGCTACGCCCCTGCACAGTGAGAGAGGAGGAAGCCACTTGGAGTGGACGTCTTCCCTGTACATTTTTGCAGTCCCTGCCCTCTGGAATTCCTCTCCCACAGCCCATCATAATGATGCCATACTCCATTCACCAACACAGCCCCTCTGTAGTGCCCTCCACTCCAAAATGTCAATACAAGAAAATTTTGAATAAGAATTATTTTAATAGACACTGGCAAATATTATATAAAGTCAAAGACCTTCCTTCTGCACGAATTTTTTTCTTTACCTTTTTCTTTGCGTGAATTTTTTTCTTGGCATTTCCCTTGCATGAATTTTTTTTTTGTTTCCCCCCCCCCCCCCCATCACTTTTCTAATGGTCCGTCCCTTATACAAATCCTCTGCAAGGAGTTTTCAAATGGACAGGTGGTGAACTCTTTTGTCAGATGCGGCTTTGAAAGAGTTGTTTGAGTTTTCACGTTTCGTAGGCAATCACCATTATTCAATAATTTATAATGCACGGTATTTCTCGACACCTTTTCAAACATGGCAAGAATAATTTTTCCATTACGTTCTCCACAAAATTTCGCAATTTTTCCTTGAAATCGTCTTAACCTACACGTGTGCAAGACAAAAAAGACTGTATAGTAGGTTATTTACTGTTTACTTGGTAAAACTAGTTGATCCCCAGTTTGTGCAAATGGTAAGCAAACTTCCTAAATACTAAAGCCACTAAATTCCGCCTGACACTGTTTGCACCGTTGGCATAATTTACCGTCCATCTAGCCAAAGTGGCATGAAGTGGGCTTTCCATGAGAAATACAGACGTAACTTCAAATCGGTATACAACTCGTCTTATGACCAGGGTCACTAAGTACACTGCCCCATCCCTTTTCAACGAGCGTCATCTATCTGTGCCTCCTCCAGTAACGGTCACCTAATCAGCAAGCAGTCTTGTTGAATTGGGATGACACTTTCTTGGGTTAGATTTCAAAGGTTTTTTTCAGTAAATACAAATAGTTGTTTCTGCTTCTGCTGGTCCGGAAGCGAATACTGAACCATTCGGAGTGAAACAGCAAGTGTGAATTTCTTCCGTATCGCACTATTTAGTCACAAAGAGAAAAGAACGTCTAACTTAGTAACAATCTAACAGGCTTCTGGTAAGCATATTAGCCCTGAATGGCTAAGGTACCCGGCCGAAACCTACACAAAACAGCCTTTTCTGTTTATTTCTTCGTTTGTCTCTGAATTGCGGATATTTCAGTCAAAATTCTTCTCTCATTTTCCAAACCGTGGGAAGGCACGAAGATTATGTGAAAATAGTCTCTGTACACCATGGTCGTGATACTCCATACAAACAGCCTTTACCGGATATAATGCGTATTTAGTTCGGACCACTAAGTATGGTCTCAGTTCAGTGTGGACACTGACCTCGACAGCTAATCATAGCGTCGATGAAAGCTCAGCGGGGTGGACTTAAGAGCCAGATTACATGTGTATCTGGCCGCTTCGTCGCATAAATAAAAGCACACAAACCCTCGCTTACCTCAAGTTCCTTAATGCATTGAGCGGTTTCTGTATCCCATAAACGAACCTAAATGAAAAAGATATGGCAGTCGTGAACACGTACTTCAGATTAAAACTTCTGTTTTACTATTTTGTGAAGACAAAGGGAAAGGAGAGGAGAAGTTATAAAAATACCTCCTCAAAGGATAAACGGATTTGAAAACTAAAACTGAACAAGAACGAGAAAGGAGTGAAGATATACCGTTTGATCATCGGATGCAGAGGCGAGTAGTTTTCCATCAGCTGAGAAGGAACACGCCTTAAAAAGGAAAACATAACACATTGTTGGCTGACGATTTGGTTGGAAACTATAGTTTCGAAAATTGATTTTAGCAATAATTATCATTGCAATATGAACTACTTGTAGTTTAAAACCATGAAACCTTCAAGCAAAAGCGAAAGGCTTTATTCAGCACTGAACTATCCCAATAAAACATAGTTCCAAGAGGCCGCGTTTGAAACTTAGGATTTCTATTTAACATATTTGAAAATGCGCCACACCCTCACAACGGTAACGACTGCATTACAGAAAGTATGCACATATGAAGTCTATACAAATTGTCATCAGTGAAAATGTTCTAAATGAGTATAAAATAAAATAGCTCGTTCTGCCTACCTGAACCCAGCCAGTGTGCCCTTCAAGCACATGCAGCAACCCTCCTGATTGGCTGTCCCAGACACGCAAGGTACTGTCCCATGATGCCGATGCCTGTGAACATTCAACTGCTTCTATTAAACACAGAAAACTGTCTTTGAACTCTGATTAGTGACCATGTGATTAGTGACCATGATTAGTCCAACACTGAACTGCAGCTGTTATATTCAATTTCTCGGATTTCTTTTCACTTGTCCTTTCGCCCGTTGCCAAGCAACTAGCATATCAGCAATTCTGTGTTTGCTTTATTGTTATTTTTAATGTGGACAGAGAGGGACTTGTCTGCACGTGTGTTTTGCACCCGTAGGAAACTGCGGTTAGTAATTAATTTGTTTTTTTATTTTTTATGACAGTCTGCTGAAACCTCTTCTACACATAGGACAAAAATATTAGAAAACAATTAGTTATTAATCCAGTAAATGAGGTCTACTTACCAGCAATGCAATGGAAGAAAATGCCACAGCATGAATGTTACTCTTGTGTCCCTTTAAACATTTGACAGCCATTTTATCTTTTCCCAAGGGCCACAAACGGACCATACAGTCCCAGGATCCTGTTGCCTGATAAAAACAAGAATCATAATGCTTTTTCTAACAGTTTTAAGTAGACGTAAACTTCTCATTCTACGTAGAAGAAATTAACCGTGTATAACTTTTACAAATTTACTGTAAGACTGTGATATTCAGGCTTGAATGGAGGTTGGCCAAGACAGTACTGTTCATGAGTGGGATTTTACTGTATTTGCTGGGGACTGTCCCAGAAACAGTTAAGGTAAGGCAGATTAAGGCTCGCACTGCAATCAGTTGGACAATAAGAATTGGCTTGATGCTGCTCTGGTTTAAAGATTAATGAATGTAACAATTCATGATCCAACGCTTAAACACTCTGATCTTGCTGAGTGTCTTCATTAGGGCTGATCTAATGCTCAAACAAGGAGCCTTCTATTTGGAGGAGATGGCTGACATTTCAGACTATCCCCCCATACTTCTTTGAACCGTGATGATGGTGACCTATCACCTGACACCTTTTTATGCCAGGTTATTAAAAGAAAAGGTCATTGAAAAATTAATAGTTCAAGTGTATATATCCTTGTTTTGAACAGCATTAGCTATCTCCCCTAACTGAAGCCAGGAGGAGTACCAAAACATTGGGTCATGAATTATTGTAACTTTTGAAGTAACTTTCATTAATCTTCAAACCAGTGATACAAGCATATTTGTTGCTACTTTGAAATAAATTTATGTGTGTAATGTACAGGAGCATCAAACCATGTCTGACAGTTAAGTTAAGGTTGTCACTTAAAACCTTCTTCCACGAGAGGCTTTTTAATATTCTAGTCTTCCTACACATACAAAGCAGAAACTGATACTTGGTGAAAACATAGTATGCAAACTTCCCCTTTTCAGCTCCTGAAGCCAAACAACAGAAAAAAAAAATGAAAAACAGGTGTTTGGATGAAAGAGGGAGTTAATTCAAAACTATAATGATAATTAAAATATGAATGTGTACAATCTGAAGAAGCAAAACAATTCCTTAGAGTACACTAACCACTACAACTATACCTACAAGTGACATACAACTAAGGTCAGGGAGAGTAAGAGGGGAAAAAGGAGGCAGTGGTAGAAAGTGACCATACAATTCATGAAACTGGCAAGTCCTCATGACAATAGATGAAACTCTATAGATTGACATATAACTATGCTGAAATTCAAAATCAATCCTACAACATAAACCAAATCCATCTTCAAGGAAAATTAATGATTTTAAACCAATTTTAAAATTCTCAAAAGACAAGAAAATTAATGCTGAGGAACCCAGGCATATCATGCACTTAATGTATAACATTTATGCATGCTCAGATTAGGAACACAATAAACTCACCACAGTTGAGCTATCAAAAGAGAATGCACAAGACTGCACAACATTTTTATGACCATCCAAAACATATGCTGCAGTACCTGTCTGGATTTACAGAGGACAACAACAACAACAACAAAAACAACAATCTTTGTGCTCTTATGATTAGTGGGGTACTCCCCTATATAAACTATATAGGTATGTGCCACTCCAAAGGGTATGGTTTTTGAGCTGTTTTGGTCTTAAAACAGGTATAGATTGTGACCATTTTGGTCTGAAATCAGGTATGGTTTTCAAGGGAACTGCAAGAGTGTATAACGACTGTATTTCTCTTTCCAACTCCAAATGAATAGTAGAGAAAGAAAAGTAACTAAAATATATCAAGGTGACTTTTACCAATTCTTAACTTTGGCAATGATACCAAACTTAATTACGCTACAACAAAGCCAGTGGAAAAATAATAAGTAACTGGCCAGACCAGGTCTGATAATGAGTATGGCTAAAGTTTTGTCAGGCCAGGTCTGAAAACAGGTATGAAAAATGGTATGTTTTGGTCTGAAATAAGGCGCAGGATTTGGAGAACCAGGTGGCACACCCCTACCCCAAATTCTGGAGAGAACCCCTGACAATGGCTGCAATCAGGGCCAAGTGGAAAACAAAGAAAGAAACGACTAACTAAAGGTGATTACATTACACAGTTAGAAATCACTCTATAGAATATAAACTGACAGAAATGCACAACACAAAATTTATATGAATAGGAGGAAGAGCTGTATACTGTACGACAGTTAACTACATACCAAAGTACACCTATGAACCAATCAGTAGTTCTAAATGATAGATTCTTTTAAGCGATTCTTAACACAGGTATGGCTCTTAGATTTAAGATCTCCAGAGTTAAGCACCATTGAAGCAAATAATAAATTTTCCTAACTTTAGGTAAATAATATGAGTTCTTACGGGCCAGTCTGCATGGTGCCATATTGATGTAAATTTGACAATGTTCTAAGTGTTCTAAGTGATACATCATGTGGGCAAAAAATTAAATAGACCAATAACTGAAAACACATAAGTTACAACACAAATTACCCCCTGACGAGGGATGATTGTATAACCAGTAAATGAAAGCCATTGAAAGGCAATGATTTACTTTTTGCTTTGTTTTACCTCTAAATTCCAAACCACTGCAGAAGTATCCCATGATCCTGAACACAAGTACTTGGAGTCTGGTGAGAAGCAGCATGTCTCCACACTGTGAGTGTGTCCTGAAAGGTTGTGGGTTTAAAAATAAAATCTACAGACAGGATAAGTAGAGTAAATTGGTATCTTATAAATAATAATAATAATAATAATAATAATAATAATAATAATATGTGGATGTGAGAAATTGGCTCAGAAGGAATATAACGGTAAGAGACAATGTAGCAAAGAAAGTCCATTGGGAATTTTGTAAGAAGAATGGGTTAGAGCATACGGAAAAGTGGTAGAAGGAGTAGTAGAAAATGAAGAAGTTAAGGTTTTGTGGGATATCAATGTTCAGTGTGACAACGTAATAGAGGCGAGAAGACCAGACATAATTGTAATTGACAAGAAAGAGCGAAAGGGGCTAATCATCGATATTGCTGTACCAGCTGATGTAAGAGTGGAGGAAAAAGAAAGAGAAAAAGTAGAAAAGTATCAGGATTTGAAGAGGGAGATTGGAAGATTGTGGAAACTTAAAAAGGTGGAGGTTGTACCTGTAGTAATAGAGATATGTCCAGAAATGAACGCAATCGCAAGAATAACGAATCAAAATAACAGATTATCGCAAAAGTAACAAATCTCTGTGCAATGAAAGAGAAAGGGGGGAGGTGGGCGCACAAATATAATGAAAATACCAAATATTGCGAAAATAACGAAAATAACGAAAATAACAAATCTATGCACAAATCACAAATCTCTTTGGAGAGAAGGATAGAGGTGGGGGGGGGGGGCACAAATATAACGAAAATACCAAATATTGCAAAAATACCGAAAATAACGAAAATAACAAATATTTGCACAAGTCACAAATCTATCAACACAAGAGACTATATGCAAGTTCGCTCCCCAACAAGTCCAAAAATTATATCTTAGTTTTTACTATACGTTTAAAAACATTTCTTAATCGCGATTGATACTAAATATGACTACCTTACCAAACAAAACCTTCTTTCATAAATGCAAACTATATTCCGGTTAACAAGACTATCAGTGCGCAGATCGAACCACAAGAATAAGGTTACTATCCCGCTGACAATATCTTTCATCCATCAAACAATATGTATGTTTGCTGTACACTCTTACCAAACAACCATAAATGTTCCAGAATGCGTTTTGAGGAAGTACTTGGGGCACTGATGGAGTGAACTCAAATGACCACAAACTTATTGTATGCAATGGCATCAAGTGCCACTGCGTACCCTAGCTCTCAGAACGAAAGGCAAATGAAGAGCTCATGGTTTGAGTTTCAACGATCGCACCCGATAATACGGACGGTTAAGCCTCTAGAGCCCGAAACTATTTGCCAGAAGCAATCTATGGTCGACCGAATCGCCAAACATTCTCTACCGACCGAACTACGTCTCAATATGTCCACAGTTGCTAAGGAACTAAAGCGATGCACGGGTTGCTGATAAACTCGTTGTTCGATACATTAGCCTAACTAGTGACACTTTATTCACTATCGTTGGTAAAACACAGAATTTCCAAGCTTACGATCATGACCAACTTTTGGAATTGAATGATGCCACTAATATAACATGCACATCCTTTTTTAGGAACTGTGATTACTGGAAATTATTGCACCTACATTGATGCGTATTGGTAACAATGGTAATGCGCGTTCGGTAATGAGAAATTGCTTTCAATTATGTAAATTACATGTTCGGAAACTTAAGCTGTGTGTTGAAATGATTTGAAACAATGTTCTTTTTTTTTGGAAGGGGATATCGTTAGTGGCGGTTGGCTTGTTTCGCTTAAGCCGTATCACACTGGCTCTATGTAGGTGTGTCAATGACACGATGCTTTCCTATTTAACGAGAATTGTTTCAATAAATAACGCTTAAGGTGGATTTGTGTCAGAACGCGCTAAAGTAAAACTATTTACATAATCGAACTTCGCGGCGTTGCTCTCTATTTAAATGTATTATGCTCGGAGTTGTATTATCGCTGTCCTTGTTTGGAGCCTATCTTGCTTCCATGAACGAAAATCACATCCCTATGTAATTAGTGTTCCCACTGGGAAAGTTTTTTATGGGTTGTATCTGGGGTAAATACAAAACATGATACTATGCGTTGGATGATGGAAACGGTAAGCGGTACGCTCTTTTATGTTTGCATCCCATTCATTGTCTTCTCTACGGGCCCGATTACATGGTGAATTTCAGCCTGGTCAACTGGGCTGAAATTTTGTTGCGATTACATGATGAACTTCAGCCCGGGCTGAAATATTAGTCTCGGCACCAAATATGAAATTTGGCGCGAAGAGTCTTGGGAAAATCAGGCAGCCATGTTATTTACTGCTTTTCAGCCCGGGCTGAAATTTCTTTTCGATTACATGAGATTTTTTCAGCCTGGGGCGCAGTTCAGCCCGGGCTGAAAATCCTAGCCCGGTTTGGTCAAACAGGGCTAGGATTTTCAGCCCGGGCTGAATTTCGCCCCGGGCTGAAAAAATCTCCATGTAATCGACAATTTGATTTTCAGAGGATTTGTTTCAGAAGCCGGGATGAAATTTCAGCCTGGGCTGAAATTCGCCATGTAATCGGGCCCTAATTGAAAACCGAGGCAGGAATGTATATTTGTTCGACGTTGCACTCTGTTTAACATTTTTTGGTGTGTTGACACACATCCGGAACCCCTTGCTTTTTTTTTAGGTGATTGTCTTCGCTAAATGAAAACTGCACCTCACAACGGCTATAAGAACAAAGCAGGATAAATATTACGGCCGTTTTCCTGTGTCGAAGACACTTCGCAACAGCTTCAAGAATGAGGCAGGAATGTATATTTGTTCGGCGTTGCACTCTGTTTAACGTTTTTTGGTGTGTTGACACACATTCAGAACCATTTGCTTTGTTTTTGCGATTATCTTCGCTTAATAAAAACTGCACCTTACGACGACTATAAGAACAAAGCAGGAAAAATATTTGGTCCGTTTGCTGTTACAAAGTCACACTTCACAACGGTTTCAAGAACGAGGTAGGAAATATATTTGATGGACGTTGTACTCAGTTGATCGCCTTTGGTGTGTTGAATCACATCTAGAACCATTTGTGCCCCCCACCCCCACCCCCTCCCCCTTGTTCCTATTGTGGACAAAGATCTGCTACTTTTGCACTGATATGCTATTTTCGTTATTTTTGCAATTTTCGTTATATTTGTGCCCCCCCCCCCCCCCCC
>OX419335.1:44217864-44227864 GCA_948470475.1 Galaxea fascicularis | reverse complement strand
TGACTATCTACCGTAAATAAAACTTTGCCTGTCCTGGTATCCCATAATTTAACCAGCATGTCATCTCCACCAGTGACAATTTTGGACCAATCTGTAGAGAATGCACACGTATTAACCTGGACAAGAAACAAAACATCATAAAGATAAAAAAAAATTGTAAGAAAACAAAATTATTTACCCTGCCTGGTCATATTGGACAAGATAAAAGATCATGTGCACTATAACAGTTTCAGAATGCATTTCAGTGTTTTCAAATTCCACAACCCAGAGTAAACTAAGAATCCACAGTTTGAATTTTGCAAATAATACACCTGGCAAGTAACACACTTGCCAATTAGATTTGCTTGCCTTGGAATGCCAAGTTTGAAATGCTTGGTTTAATAGACTTTTGCATTTTCCAGCTCCTCTGCATGTCTTCATTATACATTGGATTCTGATATTGAATACAATGTATATACTGTATGAGGGTAACGATAAGAATAAAATGACTTTTTTTCTTTTAGGTATTCGTAACCCATTTATTGTAATACTTATTATTGTAAATAGACTTAATTATTAGTATCCAGCAAGATTAGTATTAGTATCCCTGTACACTACAAGTAAATAAGATATTGATAAAATTGATATGACATGTATATGCTGACTTTTTCTTCTTCTCTGCTGTATAAGTTTATCAATTTTTTATATTTACATTTATTTTATTACATCTTCACATGTAGTTTAGCTCATTGCTAATCTGTCTTGGTATGGGCTGTTATTCTTTTTATGGCTTTGGAAATATTTCCACACAGCCCCATACATTAACAATAATTATTATTATTATACATATATCAATGTCATACTAACCCTGTTCCAAAAACAAAAACAGTTTGAGTCACAAAATACATGACATTTGTATAATTAATGCATCAAGGGCTGTGTGGAAATCTTGCCACGATAAATCTTTAACAAGATCTGAGCAACATTTTTTTAATAAACAGACACAACTTTACCTTTATGACTGCAGGTTTAAGTTCATCAACTCAAATTAAAATACAAAACAAGTAACGTATGTTCATAACTATTTTGCCTAAATTTAGGACTAGATAAACAAAAGTTAACTTGTCCAGTAAACTTATACAACTATATGTAACAGTAAAGAGGAAGTCGGGAAAAGAAAACCCATTCTGTGGCACGTGAGCTTTTTCTGCACAATGATATTAATTATTAAATACTTATACCTCATCAGTATGACCAATTAACGATCGGAAATTTATCTTTGTCAGTTCCCTGGGTGATACCAAACCACTTCCGCCACTTTCGAATTCCTTGTTGTCTTGTATGAGATTTTCTAAATCGATGAGAACTAGCGAACCGCTTCTGTTTCCTTCTTCTGTTGGTTCCCTATTTAACTGCTCCATCATTTTCACTTAGGTAAGTAATTCATCTTTGAAGCATAATGGCAAAAGAGACGGACATGTTAGATTTGGATCAGAAAACAATACAATTGTAGAGAAAGGACTGTGAGCTAGTGTCCAGTCTTTCAGTGATAAAAAATTCCCGAACGGTACACTGGTTCTTGCACTGTGAAACGTGCGGGTCGCTTGTATCATCAAATCCAACCTGCACAAAAAGAATTCCTGCGAGTCTTATTTATTTTAAACGCACGAGTGTCATTTAACGACGCATTCATTTTAGTTTTCTAAATACGCTGGGGGAAAACTGGGTCCTTGGCAAAGTTAATCAGTTACGAAGAATTTGGTTCGATCTCTGCATAACATCGATGTCTTTCAACAGCTCAGTGTCAAACAGTGTGATCTACAGAGAAAAGAGGAGTCATAAGAGGGAAGACGCCGTGGAAATTCATATGTAGTAAGCCTCAAATGGCGCTCGGGTACCTTGTCAGTTATAGCATGGCTTTATAAGAAGCCATCTCACACGCACGGAAAATAACGTAGACGTTCTTTTTGAAATCCAATCACTTGAGCAAGAATTGAGGTGAGACAGGAGAAACATCTGTTTTGTATCTGGTCATCGGTGAGGGATTGGCCTGGATTCCAAGAATTAACCGGCATCATAAAGCTCTTGCTCAACAATCGACAAACGATTTACATTTACAGCAAACGTTTGGCGAAACCTCATAGACCGCGGTGCCTTAATTACATCAAAGAGGATTTTCAATCATCCAAGGCTACGAATTTGTTAATCATTTTTAGACGAAATACACAGGAAATACGATAACATGTACATGCAAGAATAATTTAGGTAATTTCTATCAGGAATATGGCTTCAGACCATTATCAAATTAGTTTAGAAGGTTTACACTATGAGAGACGGAAACTTTCAGCGTTGGTTCTTGACCCCCTTCAAGAAATCAAAGACTTTATGGCTCGAAATTTGAGGTCAGAGGAAGTTGCTTACATTGTTGACTGTCTTCGCAATGCGATTCGAAGCGACATTTTGAGGAATGTTACCGACGGCGAGGCATTGATTGCTATTCTCGATCTCTTCTATGGCAGAGACAATTTGCGAGTTTTGCAGAGACTGCTGAGGAAGATCAATTGTTACGATCTACTGGAAATTTTAAACGAATGGAGCGTTAGCAACAATCCAGTGAATACGCGAGTTTTTCGAGGTACGTCATCAAAATTAATATTCGTGAACTTAAATAAGCCACTGTGTATTTTCTCAAAAAGCATTCTCTAAGAATGTTTTTATTGTGAGGTGAATATTGTGAAATATTGTTGAACTTGTACAGTATTATTACAGATGTATATACTGTAGCCCCCACTCCGTGACATGGAACGCTTACTGGGCATTTACTGACCTCTGTGTCCCCAGACGGTTTTAATATTCACTCAGCCACTGTTTTTTTTAAATGTCTTTCAATCATGACAACTAAGGAATTAATGCATTATTGCTTCCACTACAGAGTATTTTCCTGAATAAGTTAATAAATGGTGTGCGATTGTTTATTAATTGATCCATAACAATAGTTTATTTTGATAACCGTAATTATAATAATTACTGGTGAAAGGAGAAGAACAGTTGTTGAAGGAAGGATCTGGGAAATTGGTTGTCATAAACATTTTACAAAATATGTTGGTGCAGATTGACAAATATTTTTTGTTGAAGACAAGATGATTTTCAAGGACTGCAGTGAAGTAGTTTCAGTTCCATAGATATTTCATCTTGGGCTGAAAACACGATTGACTTTGTTTTTTAGTTGTGAAAAATTGCTGGCCCAATAGACTCACTTTGATGTTTTAAAATAATATGTGTTGGCTGGGACTTACTCAGCCCAGGTCAATGCAGTGTGTATTATGGGATTGCTATTTAACAAGAACCTTTTTGGTCCTTCTATATGTCTCTGGTAAGGTTAGGTCAGATATAAATATTATCAAAATAATGCAAGTTTACAAGTGTTTAAACCTGTATGTGTTAGTATTTCCCCTTTTCATATTACTGTCAAGTATGGCTGTCTTGTGACTTCATAGGATCATGGTACATTGGTGACTTTCAAACTTGTCATCAAGATTGCATCACCTATCAATATTTGCTGTAATAATAGCACTATCCTAGGATAAATGTTTGTCCACATATTTTGTATGCACTTTGGGAATTTACTCCATGTACTCACTCCCAGGGCTTTTGTTCTGCACACACAAAGTTATGAGTAAACTGATTTCAAAGTACATGTACACTGTAACCTAGATTTGATGCATTGAACTGTACATGTTGGTAATCTGTACAACTGTACTTCTCTAAGTGACACCCACCCATCTGAACTTAATCTCTTTTGAAGGTGCTAACCATAAACTTAAAATGTCTGCTTTCAGAATGCGGATATTTTCCTTTGTGGATCAGGATCAAGAATAATTTTACTTGGTTTTCTGGAAACAAAACAAGCATTTTGCAAGCCATCAGAAGACTGTTCAGGATTCCTGAGATAACCCCTGGTGACCCTGACTATGAAACACTTATCTACATGGGTGTGTCCTTTGGTAGGAATGATCTTCTGATTTATGTGTTGGCACCTTTATGTGCCCGCAAGTACATTCGTAACTCTCTTGGGACGGATGAGGTTTCTCTTGCTTTTGAGCATTTTAGCATAAGTGGTGTTTATTTTGCAAGACACTCTGAAAGGAATGACTTGAATGATGATCTGACTGCCACCAGCTTTACCTCTATTGATGAGTCAGTTCAAGGTGACCACATCAAGCAAAGTCAAGACCTTAACGAATTGCATCTGCCAAAATCTAATACTGGTTTCTATAATGGAACAATTGAACCAGCGGTTAGGTATTTCCATGCAGCAAACTCAACACAATCAAGTCCAGGAGAAGTGAAGAAGGATTTAAGAGTTATGCGGGCCAGCATTGGTTACATTGATGGAACACCCTCTACTCTGAACATGACTCCTGAAAATAAAACAGTTGAACCTGTTAGAGTGGTGCGGCCTAAACTCTTGTACCTGGACAACAGCAAGGCGCCAGCCATGGACAAAGAAGATGGACCAAAAAAAAGAGCTGGAGTGATGCAAGAAAGGATCATTAAAAAATCTGTGGTTAAGGTTGAAAAGAATTCGCAACGTTTTAACAACAGCTTGTTGCAACCAGAAAAATCTGAGACTAACTATAGAAGTGAATTAATGCAACAGAATGCAAGAGAAGAAAATTATTTCCCATCAGGTGAAGATTTAATTGTTCCTGAAAGAAAGCATGCCAGGAGAGGTGATTGGAATTCATCTAATGAGTTAACTCACATGGCAGAAGAATGCTTTGCAGAGCGTGACATTAATTATAAATTGAACAGCACAAAGTCGAAATCCCACAAAGGGAGTTATGTTGGTGAGCACAGAACTGAAGAAGACACAAATAGGGATCCTGGAAAGGCTGTTGGTAAAAAACTTTACACTTCAACTGCAACACTTCAAGTCAATATGGGAAAGAAAAGTACAAACTGCCCAGGAAAACCGGCAAATGGAAAAACAAGGAAACGTGAAGTTGCAGCTCCATTGTACATGAGTGAACCAGGTTTTAATGATGTGAAACAGTCAGTTATGCAAAGTTACTCCCCTTCTAAACATAAATGGAATGGTGATTCGTCATTGTACAAGGAATATGCTGTTTTGGAAGATTACTATAAAGAAATGGTCCCTGAACCTGAGCCTGGAGGAACACAACAGTTTTATCAAAGCGGGGAGTTTTACCTGTACCAGGATAGGATGTTTCTAGAGGAAACACCAAAAGGTTTTAATCCTAAAGTGGTAAATGGTTCACCTAAAACCCCATTGTATTCTCCACCTGAAGGCTTCCGTGATGGACCTCCTATGGGAAGCAAACTTGTGAAGGTGGAAACTAAATTCTTTGAGGCATCAGTGCAACAACCATTATTGCTATCAGCTGATGAAGACAACAAAGTGCCACATGACTGGAACAACTCAAGACTGGAGACTGAGAGATTGCAGGAGATTCCTAGGCCAGCTACTGAGAGAGACAGGTCTTCTGATCACTATCTTGCTGAATACAATCAAAACAGACTGCACCCTGTTTTTGTGCATCCACGACCTTTCCTGATGAAAGCAGAGAGTAAACTTGAATCAGAATACGAAGACAGTGTTTTTACAGACACAGAAAGTAACATGGCTAATTCAAGATTTGGTTCAGTTCTGCCACCTTATCTTTCTCCTCCAGAGTACAATGGAACAGCAAGTAGGTCACCTGGAAAATTGTCAGATGATTCTATTAGTACAGGTAATTGCATAGAAAACCCTCTTATTATTCCTACATGTGTACATGTAAAATTCAAAGTGCTCCTAACCCCAAAATATTTTTCGCTTCAGTATATCTTTACACCTGTTCAAAACACATTGAGCCTTTTGCGCCTTTTTAAACCAAATCTTGACTATTTATAGGTTATAAAAGTTACGAGTCATCTGTCCCAGACCGAGCTAGTAGGGGCATGGGTCTATTCCTTACATGACATCACAAACTGCTTTGCATGCATTTTACAAAGACTTAATGCAATGCAAAGCAGTTTGTGACGTCATGTAAGGAATAGACCCATGCCCCTTACAGCTTGGCCATGGGACAGATGATGGCTAGATTTCGAAATTTTTACAGCCTATAAAAAGTCAATATTTGGTTGAAACAGGCTGAAAACGGCGCAATATGTTTCGTACAGGTGCAAATATTTATTTAAGCGAAAAAAATATTTTGGGGTTAGGTGCACTTTAACACTTTTTGCAATTTGAGCTGAAGAAAAACATGAATTGCAAAACAACACTGATTAAACCGTATGATTTTGCTGGTTAAAAGAAACTAGTTTCAGTTGACCTGATTGTTCATGTAAAATAAAAACCTGTCATTATAGGATGGCTGTGTGTGTTCATTGCTTAGATATTGCAGAAACAGAACAGACAGTGCTGCTGTAGTATTGTGTGCTGGATGAACCGGCTGCATCAACAAATAATTGTTGTGATGCCTTTAACCTTGCTCTTTTTACTTTTTACTTGTCTTAATTATAAGCTGCTGTATTATTTTCTTGAACAAATTTTGCAGACACATTTGATCATACATACAAAAGCAATCTCTTGTCAGCTGCAAGTGTCAGCTCAATCTGCAAGGAAGTAAGTGAACATAATAACTGTACTGTTCCTCAGATTAATATAATGATGTTTAGAATTTGGATGTTTTAGAAATACAGTGTACATGTTTATTTCTATTCTTAAATGAGAACTAACCAGTCAATGTACATGTAGATGTTACAGGTTAAATTTGATCTCAGGTCATTTTTGATTTAACCTAGGTCAAAATGAAATTCCTTTGTCTTTCATGAATAATTAGGGTTAGGAGACAAAGGAATTTCATTTTGACCTAGGTCAAATAAAAAATGACCTGAGATAAAATTTAACCTGTAACATAGACATACCGTAGTTCATGTTGCCACAGGTTTAAAGTGCCTTTGAAGTAAAAAATTAAGTTTGCTTATTCAAAAGGCCCTTAAAAGTGAGTAAGAATGGCACATTCCTTTTTTAAAGATCTTCTTTCATTCCCGAGATATTCAAGTTTTTGCTTAAAAATTGACGATGTCACAAATGGTTCAAGAAAGAATATACCAGTACATCACAAAATCAAGAATACAGTATCTCTGGAAATATGAGTGATGTCATTCAAACTTGGCACCAGTAATGTACGTCAGGTAAGATAAAAAATGATACCCCTTCTGATGTTACCATGGAAACAGTCTAGGCTCCAGGCCTTGTTTGTCAGGAACAATAAATTATATCGGTTCCTCATTTTTGACCAGGTGAGGAGTGACAGATGGTCATTCTTAAAACACATGTGATGCCCTGATTACGTACCTACATCGACTTACTTGCTCATCGTAAGTGATCAGTGCTTGATTAACACAAAAACTGGGAAGGTGAATCTCACATGAAATTAACTGGGAAGCCAGACTGTTGTCATGGCAACAGCACAGTGGGAATCATTTTGTATCTTACCTGATGTTCATTACTGGTGCCAAGTTTGAATGGCACCAGTCAAATAAATTATTTCCAGAGATATTCTTGATTTTGTGATGTACTGGTACATTCTTTCTTGAACCATTTGTGACATCGTCAATTTTTAAGCAAAAACTTGAATATCTCGGGAATGAAAGCAGATCTTTCAAAAAGGAATGTGCCATTCTTACTCACTTTTATATTCCTTAAACCATTTCTAATGTCATCAATTTTTCAGCAAAAACTTGAATATCGTGGGAGTGAAAGAAGATCTTTTAAAAAAGAGAGGGCCATTCTTACTCACTTGTAAAGGCCTTTCAAATAAGCAAACATAATGTTTTACTTCATAGGCACCTTAACAGGAGTAGAATTTTTGTTACCTGTTTCTAACAGGTTTCATTGGAAGCCAGGAACTGGCGAAAAACTGCCACGTAACAATGTACAGTGTACCTCTTACCACCACCTACTTTGTCTTGATTTCAGTTAATAATAATGTTTAAAATAAATTCAACAGGTCGCCACCTGCTTTTGTTAGCTCAGACTAGACAGACCAGAATACTTGATAAAAAGCAAGGAAGCTGAAAATAGTGTGACTCAATTTACATGAAGTTATTTCTTTAGACATTTCCTTAGCGTGAAGTTATTTTGTTAAGACTATTCTTTTGAATCAATATTTCAATTATTTTTTGTTTGTGAGTCCCTCATTCAATTTTATCACTTTTTGACAATCATGACATTCTCATCTGCTTTGGTTTTTTAATTTTTTACTCAAATATGAAAACGATCTCAGAGAGGTTGAAACGTTGTTCACTTTTATCATTCTGTAATTTTTATTACAAAGTCATTATCAAAGAAATGACTTATTAATAATATTATTAATTATTTAGAAAATTGGTAATATTTTGTTAAACTAATGTATACGTGTACAATGTACACCCTAAGTACTTCTAGTGTTAAATTTGTAGTCATACATGTTTTACATGTACATGTAAATAAGCAGTACATGTACTTTTTCAAGTGCAGTTCTTTTTTGCTTGTAAGCTGGAAAAGTTAAAAATGTTAGTTATACATATATCTGTGTTGTTGTACTGCAGAGAGAGATGTTTTTGAGTCGTGAAGAACTACAGATGAGCATACGTGGACTTGAAGACAAAGAGATTGAAAGACAAGTATGCTCTGAGTTTGTAATTTTTGTCTTGGTCCATAAAGATGCAAAAAGAAAACTTCACTGTATGTGGTAGTAGTATATGTTTCATTATGATTGTGACAACATCAGTTGCTTGAAAATTGGTATGACCTCTGATGTTGAAAGGCTACAGCTGTAGTCTGATTAATTTTGTACTTTATAGCACATTGATAATAGCTTTGAGAATTTGTTGGCAGTACTGTGTTGTTTCCTGGAAAATACCCATACTCCACCTACGTTATAATGTAATTAAATTTTTATTAATTACAAAAAATATAATGGATTACATCTTCACAACAACCAACAGCCTGCTATTGTAAACCAACAATGTTAAGTATGTAAGTTTTAATGAAACCTGTGTGATGAAGGGTATGCTGGTTACTCTAGAGAGCCACTTGTATGAATGCGTTGCTGGACACAAACAGAAATTGTTTTCCATATACAAATTAACAATAAGTTGGTTGATGCATCAGCAGGCATTCATTGAGATATGAAGCACGTGGGAAGTTTGGAGAGCGTCAAAGATGGCACGTAAGAGTTGCTCGAGACATAGCTGAGAGCAACTCTAGCTTCTTGAGTGCTCTCCAAACTTCCAAAGTACTTCATAATAATGTTTTATAACATTTTCAAAGTGGTAGTTTAATAGGCCGTTCCGAAATTCAAAAGGGAACTGGGGCGAGTTTCAAATTTGAAGTAATCAATAAATTGACACCATCACATGAAAGATAACATTGAGATTGGCTGTTTGACCAAGTTTGATTCTTTTAGGTTGAACAGAGACCAAGTTCTGGACCTTGAAACATAGCTCAAAATCCATTAACCTCAGAGGCTGCGTCCCCCCAAAACTGTATAAACTCTTAAAAATATTTTTTCAGTGTTCTGACAACTGTAAAATCTCGTCATCCACCGACTATCTGTAACTGAGGTGAAAATCAATATGTTTGTCAAGTTTTAAGAATATCACAGAAATTGTAAAAAAAATACAGAGTTTGTATGATTTTGGGGGATGTTATCACAAAATTAGAGACATTAATTTTGTATGGATTTTGAACTATGTTTCAAGGTCCGTAACTTAGTCTCTGTTCAACCTAAAAGTATCAAACTTGGTCAAACGACCAATCTCAATGTTATCTTTCATGTCATGGTGTCAATATCAATTATTTCAAATTTGAAACTCGCCCCAGTTCCCTTTTGAATTTCCGAAGGGCCTATTTAAACATTGTATAATGAGAAATTCCCTCTGCTACACTTCAGTGCGTTGTTTACTTTTGTTTCAGAAAAACATTTTGCTGTTTTAACTCTCATTTAAGAGTGTATTGAGTATGGGT
>OX419335.1:44172864-44212864 GCA_948470475.1 Galaxea fascicularis | reverse complement strand
ATTTATCGGAATTCTTTGGCATTTCGTTCGGCCAGTACCTACATTTGATTTATTGGAATTCTTTGGCATTTCGTTCGGCCACACACGTTGAAGAACTTCAGTGCCAGGGACTTTGTCTTGTCACCAGATGTTGAGGAGGTTTTAAAGGCATCAGAGGTGGAAACGGTTCATTTGTTTTTCATGGCGTCTGTAGGCGGTTCATGTTCCCAGCCGTACAGTAGGGTAGTGAGTACAACAGCTCTGTAGACTTTTAGTTTGGTGTCGCTCTAAGTCGCCCAAAAGCACTGCAGGCGATATAGGGTACTCTTAACATGTGTGCGTTATGTAGGTACACTGTAGTTGTTTAACCTTGTTGGGATTCATCAGTTGGATCTTGTATGAAGACGTAACAAATCAGGGTTTTCGGTAACATCATTTTAAACTACCGGATTCATAAATTAAACAAGCGGACGTCAGACTTAAAAAAAAATATTATTTCGTGTGAACGATCGGACGTTACTACCGGACTTTTCGTGTCTAACAACCGGACGTTACGGCACCCCCCCTCAATCGGAACCCCTGTAAATACATGTACGCTGTTTACTTGCAATTTGTGATTTTTGTTTTTGTGTCATTGTCATGTTCAGTTTGGTGAATCAGCAGTTGAACTGGCCTACTCATACCATCATGATGATATTGTGGATCTGTTGATGTCTTCCCGTGATAAGGTGCGTACAGTGTGTGGACCATATAGAGTGTAGCTACGGATACACAATGTGCACACAATGCAGATTGATGGTTAAAACGAAACTTAAAGTTGAAGTTTGATATATATATTGCTGATCCCTTAAGATTCATAGTCAGGAACAGAGGAGTCGCGTAAGGTTGCGCGAGCAAGATCGATCAGTGTTTACCAATGAATGGCACAGAAAGTATTGGAAAGGAAACAGCGCATTGAGCGAAAGAATTGTTGGGTGGTCACGTGCCTCCTCTGTTCCTAACTATGAATCGGTAGAATCTACATTTCAGTAATCTTCAACTTGCAGGTAAGTTTCAGTTGTTTTGATAGCTGATACTTGCTCTGCTTGCAGAAAACTCGAAAAGAGATGGAAAGTCAAATAAGAAAGCAGAAGTTACGACAACTAAGCTCAGCAACGTCTCTACCAAATTTGTCCAAAGTAAGTGTCATCTGTTACTAGTACCACTGAATAATTTTGTCCTCTTATTTTTTTTCGTCAGTGGTAATTTTGTTTCCAGCTCTACTGACTACGAAACAGTTAACGGAACTCTGTGTTTTGTGTCGAGGTTAAAGACGGAGTAAACCTTGAGGATATCAACCTCTATATTCAAGCGAAATATTATACAATGCACAGTACCTACTTTTATTTTATCATCAGGCTTTTATGGAAACAAATTGTGCCTGAAAGAATGGATCGTACTTTGCGGGGATGATATAAAGCCGCTGTTACTCGTTGTTAGTTTTTTTTTTAAACTTATGTGCAACGGCTCTGCGAAATAGGTTTCAGCAGACGCTGTACCTTGTAACATAAAAGTTCGAAACTTGTTAGCGAACGTTGAAACTGGTCTCGAAATGTTGTTGTTCCGACGGCTTACTCAGCGTAGCGTAACAAGACTGAGCGAGACCAGTTTCACGAAGTGGTGTTACACGGTGAAACTCTTGACTTTATCATCACTGCGATCGTTGCGACCCGGTTGCAGAAGAAGAAAGCGTTTCTACTTTTCGTGAAACTTGTGTCGCAACGGAAGTAAACCGAAAACCGATCATATTATACACGGTGCAACGCCTGCTAAAACTTGTTTCGCAGCGCCGTTGCACTTAAGTTTCAGCTAAAAGTTTCAACGTGTAACAGCGGCTTAAGCCACTAAAGTTAATTTTTTTTGTAAAACGTGACTGATTTTGTGGCCAAGATTTCTCCTCGACGGAATAACGTAGAAAGTTGCTTTTACCCCACAGTGATCAGGGAAAACCTCTTTTGTGTCATATCTGACTCATATTTTATTGCATCAAGTTTCATTCAGAGTAATGCGTTTGAAGTCAGCTTATTTAAAACTGATTTGGCGTCAGATATGACAGTCTACGGTACACTTAGTTACCTCCCTGCCGTGTCAACCCATGAAATTCTGTATCCGCGCTGAATTTTTGGACAAAATAGCTTGTTTTTACGCTTTCGAAGGCTCCTGAGCAAACCCGAGCAAACTGATGAATGCAAAAACTATAATTTATTAATTATGGCTACTTAATTCACGGGCTATGGTTACCACTGCACACAGAAAAGAACAATGCGTTGATATTCTTGTTGTGGATATGCACCTGAAAATGTGAGGCAATGAGATTTACTTCAGCGCAACGCTTAAAATTTTTTCGGTGACTCGCAGGGCTAAGGTTTGGTTCAATCGTTTAACTTCTCATGTGCCGAATTAAATGCTGGTTAGGAAAATCTTTTGTTCTAACTCATTTGCATCAGATTCGGCACATGAAAAGTTCGACGTATGAACCGGGTCTAATATGATTTATTTCATATATATAATTCTCGCAGCACAAATTGTAGCCTGCGTAGCATGGCGGTTTTGTCGAGCCGGGCGCACGAGCGGCGAAGCCGCGAGAAAATAAAAACCGCCTGCCCGGATTCGAGGGGTGTTTGACTGCCGTCCCCTTCACCTCATTTTGACACCCGGGGTGACAACTTGTCTGGTTTCAATTTCCTTAGCCAATCATAGGCTTGATAGTAATATGAAACTTCGCGCGAAACTCTCCCAAGGGAAATTACCAAAATATTTGATTGACGGGCGAGCATTCTGAACCAATCGGAACGATCCGTACGCTGGCATACGGACCGACTCAAAAAAGCCCCCGTCCGTGCAGGCGGTTTTTCAGTTGCTCCCGCTCCAATCTCCTCGCGGTTTTTCTGCCCTCGCCCGCCTTTGTTACTTAGCAACCAAAACCGCCATGCTACGCAGGTTACACAAATTGTAATATGATACGATTAACTGGCATCCTGGCATTTTTAACTATTTCAGGTTATTTCAGGTTGTCAGTTACCCTTATTTCATTATTATATTTTTTGCTATTTGTTTGTCAATGTAGTTTAAAAAAAAATAAGGGATAAATAAAGCTGTTGTTGTTGTTGTTCCACAAACTTAAAAATAATAATTATTTATGTAAAAATCATGAAAAATATATTATTTCTCTAACTATTGTGGCAAAAGACACATTCCTCCATGTTGCAAAATAACTTTCCTTTCACTCGTCTAGCGCCTCTGAATTTTTTTCTAATTGGATTTGCATTTCGTTGCAAAAATACCCCGTTTGCATGAATCTAAAATGGGTTTTTGGTTATCTTTATGTTTTAAGAAGTTATGTTTTTGTATACAACAAATAAATACGGGCGTCTGACTCGTACAGAAGGAATCAACGAACCAAGTGGCCAATACCTATTTTATCGATGAAAGTTCGCGCAACACGAGTTGAATCACGTGCGATATATTGAGGCAAACATAACATTTTAAAATTAAGGGACCTTTTCATAAACATTTCACGTATTTCCGGTTTTGGTCGTCGCACTTCGTGCATATTCTCTACATAATTGCATACTGCAAGTGAAGAGTGATCATCGCAGTAAATTTTCCAATTTAAGCAACTGGAAAGAAGAAGCCTGAAAAAATCAGGGCTTCAACGGGATTCGAACCCGTGACCTCCGCGATACCGGTGCGATGCTCTACCAACTGAGCTATGAAGCCACACATTGGGAGCGAGGTCAATTTATTGAGTTCAGATTTTCCCGCACAGTGAAATGATGTGAAGTATATATTTCTACAACCGCAGTACAAATATGAATTATTTCATATATACTTCACATCATTTCACTGTGCGGGAAAATCTGAACTCAATAAATTGACCTCGCTCCCAATGTGTGGCTTCATAGCTCAGTTGGTAGAGCATCGCACCGGTATCGCGGAGGTCACGGGTTCGAATCCCGTTGAAGCCCTGATTTTTTCAGGCTTCTTCTTTCCAGTTGCTTAAATTGGAAAATTTACTGCGATGATCACTCTTCACTTGCATCTACAACCGCAGTACAAATATGAATTATTTCATATATACTTCACATCATTTCACTGTGCGGGAAAAAATATGAACTCAATAAATGACCTCGCTCCCAATGTGTGGCTTCATAGCTCAGTTGGTAGAGCATCGCACCGGCATCGCGGAGGTCACGGGTTCGAATCCCGTTGAAGCCCTGATTTTTTCAGGCTTCTTCTTTCCAGTTGCTTAAATTGGAAAATTTACTGCGATGATCACTCTTCACTTGCATCTACAACCGCAGTACAAATATGAATTATTTCATATATACTTCACATAATTGCATACTGATGAGTATCCAGTCCCCCGCGACCAAAAGTTAGGATAGTATGCTCGGTTGATTTTGCCAACTTTTTCAAACCAAAGAGAAATTGATTAAAACGCTACCATAAATTTAATGCCTTTACATTGCCGCTTTCTTACCTCACAGGTGTCATCGGTGAAAGAACTTTCCCGTTCTAGAAGCCGCCCAGATCTACGCAAAAAGAAATTTGTTTGTCCAATTCAATGAGTTCAGGCCTGACTTGTAGAGGTAGATAGAATACCTAGATAACAGTGTTCGCTGTAGAACTTCGTAGATTGAGTTAAGTTCTTTTTTGGAGTTCCATTGTGAACTTACATTATTATATATCTCAGTCCGTGATATAACCTCGTTTTTTCCCGTTGATTTATAGCCCGCGCGCTTCGCGCTTGGGCCATAAGCCAAAGGGAAAAACGTCTGTCCGTAACTTACAGTACGGACCTCGAGCTCGTTTAGTAAGAGGTATGTGGTAATAAATCATCACAAGTTCAATCTAAGAACTTTGATACAGAACTATGCAACAGTTACGAGTCTGCAGGAGGATGAAAGCCATTTTGAGAACTTGTAAATATCCTTTCAACCAGATTTTTTATGAAACCGTAATTTGGCCTTGTAAATTACGGCTGCAGTGCAGCCGAAATCAGTTGGATGGTTGGAAAGTGACCATATAGGCTGATGTCCATCGGCTTGGTGCCTATGCCATTGGTTATTGTATCTCGCATATATTTATACGTATTTTAAAGGTGAACTGTAGCTTATTTTTGTTGAATTTTCAGGCGTCAAGTTCAGATTCAATTTCAGTTATCTGGGTAGTAGTTTTGTATTGGGAAAAAATATGCAAATAACCTTTTTATATGCTGAAATGTTACCCTTTTATGGTAAAACTGTTGTCATGGAATTGATATGCATATAGCAAGTTTAAATGAACAGGTGGATCGTCGCAGTTCTGAGCGCTACTAAAGCTGTAGCAAAAAGAAAACCTGAAAAATATCAGGCATTTGCTGGATTCGAACCCATGACCTCTGCGATGCCGGTGCAGCAATCTTGGGTTCTGAACTTATTTCAGGCTTTCGTTTTGCTAGATCCTTGGTATTCAGAACTGCGATGATCGTACTCATACTTATCCATTCATAATTCATAATCAGTTTATGTAACCCTTTTGGTAGTATCTAACACTAAATTACAAAGGTGGTCAGTTCTAAACAGAGCACAAAATACACTCGACACAAATGGTGAAAACAATTAAGCCCTATTGTAACTGTGAGTAATGAAATTACTAAGGCGGTCCGTTCTGACAAAGCGGAATTCAGAACGGGAAAAACCCGACCTCAACCCATACCCATGAGCGACATTCGTGGGCTGTGGCAGCGGGTGTGCAAGGTGTCCAATCCCACAGTTCATTTTCGTATGTTCGTGCTCACGTAAAACGAGTTTAGTTACTTCTCAGTATACTTGCGGATTTATCCGGGTTTCTTATTTCGCGTTGCTTGAAACATTACGTATGCCAATCAGTACACTAAGTTGACAACGACGATTGCGATGATCTTGATCACGACAAACGAAACCTATTAATTGTGTTTTCTTCCCCTCCCCGGCAGTTACAATTACCCTTAACTAACTTAATCTGAGTGTATGGCTACTTGACTAACTGACTGACTCACATACTGAGTGGCTAGCTGGCTGAATGACTTGCTGACTGACCGACTGACCGACCGTGACTTAAGGACTGACTAATGGAAAGATGGATGGATGGATTTGAGTGAACGAATGAATCAACGAAGTGCACTCCTGAGGTGAAATAAACATAGCATTCAGATTTTGCTTTCTATTGCACTGCTTTTATAAGGGATCAAAAGGAGAGTAAAAGAAATTGTAGACGCTTGATGGAATGTAGAAGCAAGAACAGATTAAGTTACTATTTTGAATAATAAGAGGTAGACACGACAAATCTATTACGTGCTTATGTTGTGATCACAAAAGCTGACGGTGCTGATCAAGCAGTAAGGTGTTCAGGTATATTAACATATCAATACCCTTGTCAGCTTACAGCACTAACTGAGCCTTGTTTATAACATGTTATTTGCTTTAGAGGTTTGTTAAAGAGGAAGACAAAACCTTCCTCTGTGTAAACGAAGGACACTTGAACCAATAAAAGTTGAAACTTAGCTCAGTGTTTCTTTCAGACCAGTTTGTTAAAAATCAGTCTTTTGTAGCTGAGTCAATATTTGATAATGATGGCTGTAAAACCTTGCAATCCTTACTGTTATTGTAAAAAGTTCTTTTCCTTCCACAAGAAAAAAGGTATTTCTTTTCCAGATTAATTTCAACCAATTAGGTCATGGTTTGAAAAAACTTTCTTTCAATTATTTCGAGGTTACAGTTCCTGAACTTGGTGTCACCGTCAATATTCTCCTGAGGATACAATTCTTATTAAAAGGAAAACTATTCTGTTTCAAGATTTTGAGACAAATACATCGCTTTCTGACGAGGATGGATTAAAAGCCCTCATCGACTTGATTTAAAGTGAATTTTCGTTTCGCTGTTAAAACTAAAAATTTGAACAGTTTATAATTCGTTTTTCATTTCTATTGTGGCTGAAAATCCCTTGTAGGGATCCCCAATGAATGTATGTGCGAGGAGAACTTTCATATCCATCACAAGATTAAATTTGGGTTTGTGAAGTAAATACATAGTAGTGTAGTAGTTGCAGCGCTTATGTCTTCGAACCCCGCGGAAGATTAAACAAACGGGAGACCGACCTCAGCCTAAGTATACGCTTTGAAAAGCGGCAGAATTTCTCAAATATTCGATGTTAAGTGCATTTGCTTGGTTTTCTTGTTTGTGGCTAAGCACACATGTGCAATGCTGTGCGGAATAAACTTTGGACTGATTATTTTCCAATATTTTGTAAACTTCTGTTGGGAGAATGTGGACACACCTGAGAGGGTGAGTCGATGTTTTATCGCTTTTGTGTTTGTCAACCATGTTGTCATATTCTTCAGACATTTAGCCAACTGAGCTAACAGCGGCCCAACGTGTTTTGTTTTCTTGTTTTGTTTGTCAGTTTGCTCCGCTAAAGCCGTGTTTATCCTCTCTGATAAGAACATAGGTGTCGCAACATAAAGAAAACTATGAACTTGTCAGGCTGTTTCGTTTGCACTTAAAATTAACAATTTCTTGCTTTTAATTTCGTTAATTCCTTCTTAAGACATTGATCTCCTGTTCTACTGTTGCTCTTTATTTTTTGTTCACGTTAGATACAGCTTACACTGCATGTTGATAAAGGGTCTGGAGAAATCAGTGAGATCGCAAAGGAAAGTAACATCGCAACAGCTATAGAGCTTAAGCTGCGCGAGAAACGTATCGTGTTCAATTTCTGGAAAGTACTGGTGGTCAGACACATTATGCCGGCATAATTTCTGGCATAATGACATAGAGCATCGAGTATAATGCTGGTATAATGGCCAAGTTTATAGCATAATTCTGGCATAATGTTACAAAACTAAACAAGACCTTGCGCTTCAAGACTATATTGAATGGTCATTAATGCTTCAATACAACAAGAGATAAACATATACCAAATACCATATACTTGTATTAACATGCTTTACACATTTTAGATGCACCGCGTTATTGTTTGTCGCCTTTAAGAGTAAAACAAAAATATTAAAATGTTGCGTTTTAAGCTTTTGGGACTCGTTTGGGTGGTACCGTGGATTCAATAGCGAAATTTCAGGCAGCATCACACGAACATAATGGTCTGAAACGAGCATAATTTTCGGCATAATGGTACGCTTTTTAGGGTGACGCTAAAAAGCACAATGGTCAAATTTACGAGCATAATGTGTCTAACCTTTCTGGAAAGGTTCTGGAAAGGAGGAAACAGTTTTGAAACAAGTTAAAAAATTGTCTCTTCGCCAACTATAAACCTAGTAGCTCTAGCAGATTTCGGCAAGAACTTGCCAAGTAGCCTGGTACATACTAACAATTGATATATCTATGTCACGCCTTTGCTTACAGAATTGCACTGGCTTCCAGTAGAACAACGCATCAATTTTAAGATTTTATTGTTTACGTACCAGATTATTAACGGTTTTGCACCAATGTACCTGAGTGAATTGCTTGTACCATACGTCCCAAGGAGAGATCTTAGATCCGCTGACAAGTTGCTTTTTTGCCAACCATCATA
Organism: Galaxea fascicularis; assembly: GCA_948470475.1. Classification (NCBI taxonomy): domain Eukaryota; kingdom Metazoa; phylum Cnidaria; class Anthozoa; order Scleractinia; family Euphylliidae; genus Galaxea; species Galaxea fascicularis. Next base: position 44,204,296 of record OX419335.1, on the reverse strand, counting down.
TCAAACCAAAACTTATGGGTACAGAGCGTTCTCGATTAGTGCTCCTCGTATGTGGAACAAATTACCTATGGACATTAAGTGTAGTTCTAATATTGCAATCTTTAAGCAGAAACTGAAGACACATCTTTTTAAATTAGCTTATTATTAATGTTTTTAGTTCTAGTTCTCAGTTTTAGCTCTTAGTTTTAGTTCTTTTCTTTTTTTATGTATATATCCTTAGTTGGATTTCAAAACGGAGTTATAGGCTTCCCCTACCTTGTCACCTCGAAAGAAAAATTCCCCGGGATCCCACGTTCCTTACCACGTAAATCACATCTTCGATTGCCGTGTTGCCAGCATGGTTGTCCTGATGGTATAGTGGTTATCACATCCGACTAGTATGCGGGGGGACGTGGGTTCAAATCCCACTCAGTGCGAATTTTCTTTCAAAACATTTATTCAGTTTAATATGATTATTTGGGGTGCACAAGGTCAGGGCCCTTTCATATACAGTATATATTAATTAAAAATAGCCTGTATCCCTTGTGGATCCTCCATTGTCATCCGCTAAGTTGACTCCGGTCGTGCATCATGAATTTGATCCTTAGTTGAATTTCAAAACGGAGTTATAGGCTTCCCCTACCTTGTCACCTCGAAAGAAAAATTCCCCGGATCCCACGTTCCTTACCACGTAAATCACATCTTCGATTGCCGTGTTGCCAGCATGGTTGTCCTGATGGTGTAGTGGTTATCACACCCGATTAGTATGCAGGGGGACGTGGGTTCAAATCCCACTCAGGGCGAATTTTCTTTCAAAACATTTATTCAGTTAAAGCGCATTTGGGCAATTTTGGAGAGTGCGCTATATAAATAATAAGTACTATTATTATTATTATTATTATTATTTATCGTACTTGTGCTGCCGATTTTCGCGCTCTCAAAAAAAAAAGGTTGAGATTGTTTCAGAAGGGTTTGTTTAACGCACTTATTTATTCGTTTAAGCTGCTGGTAAATGACAATTGTCTACAGCTTATAGAAACCTTTTTTGTAGTTCTGCTTAATTTCAGTCAAGAGCCACGATGTGAATGTGATGCTCAAAACACCCCTGCCTTTCCTTTTGAGTACGGTGTCATTCACCTTGATTAGTATGTTTTCTATTCAACCTGAACGTCCCATCTGTAATGCATATAATATAAAATGATTTCTTACTACATATTGACAACATAGTCAGATCTTCCTTTCCTTTTACAATGACACTAACAGTGTATAGATGCGCTTTAGGTTGTGTGTCGCGGAAGTAGGAGAAGCAGTCTACATTCCGCACGCGGAGTATGTTTAGTGAGTCTTAATTGTGTAAGTAGGTGTTTACGCTAGTTTGGAATCATGTGCTTTTACCAAACAGACTGTTCGAGAGCTTGCCGTTAATTCAAAATGTTAAATTTCACTTCCAAATCAAATAATTCCAGAGAGGATACGGGCGAATTCCGTCAATGGAAATCGAAAGAGGAGGGGAAGGGTTACTGGGTATTTCCAATTTTTGGGGTTTATGTTTTGTTTGGGAGGTAGGGTACATGTGCCAGTGGTAAACTCCTTTTGTGTGTCGTCTTGCCCAGGAATGCAGGATAAATTCAATGTTTTTTTTTATCCGAAGCATTCACTGCCTTTCAAGTTTGATGCAACGTAGTTCTTACTCATCGGTGTTACGATTGGTGAGCAACACTTCCCTGGGATATTATTCTTTGCGTACAGAGTGATCTTACTTCTCAGTAGAACCTTGGATAAGTAAGAACCAGTGCGGGGTTTTTTTGTTTTTAGCTGTTTAACCGACTACAAACTACCAAACCGTAGCAGTATGGCGGCGGCCGGTGTGAGAATATTAGTGGTTTGGTGTTTTTCTATGAGAACGTCTAATTTTGGAGCTGAGACTGGACGTTCTTTTTTTCGCGATTTGAGCCTGAAAACATTCTTACAGTAAGGTGTTCTTAAGCTACATTGTATAAACACGTTGTCGCGCCAACCAACTGTTGGTAAATTTAGCTTTACAGATAGCATTGAACATAGAGGCTCGCAACGCGACATAAAGTCACCAGATTTTGCAGTGAACTGACGCAGAAATGTTCATGTGTACAAAGTATACTACTCATTTAAAAAAATAATGAGCAAAACAAAGATGTTCTTAACTGACTCTCAGCCTGGGTTATGTTCTAAGCATGTTCTTAAAATTTGGGTTAATCTCAGATTCAACGTTCTTATTATTATTAAAAATGCGCTTTGCAGGCCGAACGTTCAATTGAGATGATGAGCGACCATTCAATTACCGGAAACATTCTGATCCTTGATTTCTATGGTGTTATTTTAGTGGTAATTTTAAAGGAATGAGACTGCGAGTTCTTGTCGAGATTATCCTCTGTAATTCATTGTCGGGAAACGGATATTTTAAGAAGAGGAGCTTACCTCATGGTTTTGTAACTGAATATTCATACCAACTGTACGTAGGTTTGTAGTTTCAGCGAACATTGATAGTTTTGTTTAGTTGTGAAATGGGCGCTGTTTCTCTATTACTGAGATTGGTGGATGCAGGATGGCCGAGTGGCCTAGGGCGCTGGATTTCAATGCGGTGACCCGGGTTCAAATCCCGCTTTAGTCACTAACTGGTGTTCGTGCCTGGATCAAACCCTCGGTCATCCTTGTTAATTATCAACTGTTCTGCCTCCCGCCAGTTGGGATTCTTAACTCTGTTGTGTTCGTTTGTATTGTTTGTTTCATTGTCCCTGAAAAGCCCCTCTAGGGGAGTGGTCAATTAAGTATTTATTTTTTTGGTATTCTGCTATCTGTGTTTCCTCGTGCAGCGATAGATGGTCATCGTATTAGTTAGACACGTTGGCAATCTACAAGTAGCCAGACGGAAATGTGTCTTCTATCCTTCCCTGCAGCCCGAATCTGATAAAACTAAGAGCGTTTACCGTTAGTCAGAACTGGCCGGCTAGACGTGTCCATTTGTACAGAGAACTCCACTATTAATAAGAACTGTCCAAACAGATCAGTTTATTTCTACATAGTATTCACGGTAGGGATGTTTTTTGTAGCAAAAACTCTCTTAAGAAACCTATTTCATTTTCAAAATGACCGGCCTGGCTGGCCAGTTCTGACAAATGGAAAGCGCCCTAAGTTAGAATGGGCCGAGACTAGCTTGGCTAACTTGCAAACACCAATTTGCTCTTTCACTGTAACATTAGTTTAGTGATTTATGAGCCATCTATTCTTGTACAGGAAAAAAAATTCCTAAGAATTGATCACAAAAATGTTATTTAGCTTGAAACCTTTTCATGCCATGCTAGTAAAATAAAAAAAATAGGAAAAAAAGCCTTAGTTAACATAATTATCATCCACACCATAGTTATTTGTTTTAACGTAGTATCACGTGTTCAAATTGGTTTTTGCATCGTCATTAACAGCAATGCAATAGTTTTTGTCTCATCTTACTTACTGTTGTCCAACAGTCGTAAAACACCTTGTCTATTTCTTTATATTGTCATGTGGGGCATGAATGTTACAGAATTTTTTAAATGTTCTGTGTGTGTGTGTGTCCTGGTGAGGATAAGCTTATATTATGCAAGCTTTAAGCATATTAACAGCTTTGGCACAATTGTGTACGTACGACCTGTAATTTACCATGAATTCATTAGGTGTCCCCGGTGGTCTCCTCCACTATTTAATTATCCTTGAATCACTTACAGTGTTTTTTGTTTTGTTTTTGGTATGTGGATGAGTTCCTGTATTTTACCCATTTCAGTCACGTTGAAATGAGCAGTACTTTGTCCTATTTTGAGCAGTCGTCAATTTCTGTTTTTCAGTCTTAAACTTGGACGTTAATAATATTGTACATGACATTTAGGACTGAAAAAGTGGAAAATTGCAACACAGGCCGTCTCGGGGCCTTATGCGTGAGGTGGCACGAACGAACCCTTTTGTAAATAGCTAGGTAGTAAATTAAAACTAAGAAGAAGGTGGGGTTTCACCCCCTTTGAACTTATTTTGGTTTTGACTTATGAATTGAGTTCCTTTTCTTCTTTAGATTGGTTTTGAGGCTGGAGGGTAGAATAGGTGGGGCACGTGAGTCATAAATTGCCTAAAATGATATACCCTGAGCATTGCTTTACTAAAAATAGAGAGAGATGGGATTATAATCATAATCAGCCCATGCTAATGTATTGTTGATTTTTAACAAGCCGTGGGTCACATAGATTAGGAATTTTATGAGAATTAGGTGAAAATCCAAGACGTAGCTTATTTGGTACAGTGAGAGAAACTTTGAGGTTGACGAAACTCTGTCGACTGTTGATCTGATTGAATAGTGCTCGACACAGTTTTGTCCAACCTGTCATACTTCACACTTGTGTGCTCAGAATCTTTTCAATTTGACTTTTTAAAATAACCAGTTTTTGTTCTACTGAGTGAAACAATGAAATGCAAGGACCTCCACAGATGCCCTCTGCCTTCAGGCAGCTTAGGATTTCACGGATCAACGGATGCTTACTCTATGAGTAATCCGTCATTGGGGAAAGTGGGCTGGAAATGCAGTTTCAAAACTGTTATGTGCTATTAAACGAAATACTTGCAAAGTTCACAGACTGTTGTGTACCCTGCTAGCAGAGGTTTCTTTCTGGCTATTCTTTCAGCATGTACGAATCGTTCGCGTCTCTTGTATTTTACGTGGTCGGCTGAGACGCGAACGATTCGTACATGCTAAAAGAATAGCCAGAAAGAAACCTCTGCTAGCAGGGTAACTGTTGTGTAAAGCCAACAAATAGAGGTGTGTACAATGTTAGCTAGTGTAGTAAGCATTGTCGTCATTCACTCGGCTGTCTATTAAGCGACCTTCTCCAAGAAAAACCACATAACTCTGTATCATCGAGATTTCTTTTGTTTGTTCTTTACTTTTCTTTTAATACCGACTTTGTCGGTTTACGAAAATTTTCCATGAACTAGTTGACAGCAAATTGAGTTGCAAAACAGTTAAAAACGAACGTTTGTAGCTCAATGCTTACCTGATGGAGCGAACGAATTGCCCTTGATTTCTGACCAGTAGGAAACCTCCAAAACGTTGACGTTCAAGTACCTTTTTTCTGCCAACCGAATATGGAAAACTAAAAACATGGTCAATATTTTGCGGTACGATAATGGCAATCAGAGAGGCTCTTACATTCTGTTCTACTTTAAAAATTAGTTTCCATGGCAAAGTGAAGTGGATGAGAGCATGTATTGGGGTGTGCTGTTTTTGGAAGGCTTTTTTCAGGCGTTATTTGCGAGATATAACACTATCGATTCATTTAACAACAAGTGTGAATGGAAGCTGTCAGCTTTTCATGCTTTCGTTGAGAGTATTTATTGTGTGCCTATAGTGGTTCTAATGAATCTATTGTTGTGCAAGTTCAATCGAAAGGTTGTGAAAGATTAGAACCGAGAAAAGATTTGCCTGTGTATTGTCAGCTGCCTGGAAACCTCTCGTCATGGATAACGACCATTACACAGCCTTTTGTTCTCTTTTGAAGTATATGAATTTTTTGTTGTCTATTTCATCTCGCAAAATCCTGCTGATACATTGAAACTTCTGAAAACTAACGAGTGAATCCCTGCATGTTGTATCAAAATTTTCCGATCTATGAAACATTTTTCAGGTGGGGCGTTTACACTTATTTGACAGTAAACCGTCTTTCGCAGTTTCATTACATGGATGTTAAAAATCTTGGTTTGGGTGGTTAAATCTAATTACGTTCTGGGGTGTCGATGTGAATGCTTATTGACACAACCAGGGAGGGATATTACACATTATTAGGTAGGATGCATGCTGCTTTACATTGTGTCAACATGACTACAAAAGTTAATTAAGGCTGCCTTAATGACCACACAAAACTAGACCAACATTCCTTTTTGTGTACCATTTGTCCCTCGGCAAAATTAATTAAACTTTAGAGCGGTTACATCCATCAAAAACAAATTCTGCTCGATGTATTGAGTTGATTTTATTTGCTTTGTATCTTGTGGTGTCGACACTTTGTCTCCTTTTAATTTCGTTTTTTTTGCCTGTTAGATTAAATTGAGAAAGAACTATTTTACATCCTATTTGGCGAGACGAAAATGAAATGACTTTTTTTAATAATCCCAAGATTTTACTAATCTAAAAACATTGCTTTTCTATCTGTCATTCTGCGGTCAAGATTGTCTGCAGGGGTTATATAATTACTCTTTTATTCAAAGAACTTTACATATTTCACAATTAGTATCTACAGTGGTTTGAACCTTGCATTTGGTCATGTTTTATATTGATACCATTATTTCATTTGTTTTTGGTTTGAAGCTCTAAGAACATATTCTCCTTACATTACTGAATTTGTTTAACTTAAAAATCAGAATTTCTGTCAACGATTTTATTTCAATATGACAATTCAGGAAGGATCTCAAATCTGTCACTGTGTCATCACATACTGTCTATTCCTTTCGCACTGTCTTAGATCTGTCGCTTATTTTGATTCACTTTAAAAATCTCGCTCGTAGATGAATTTTTAGATTTCAAAACTACTGATGTACTCTCACTGTTCAACGGAACTTTAAGAAAAAAATTTTCCTATGTCCTCCTTTATGTTAAAAATCGTTAGTCTTAAAGCAATAGCGTCTTGCTTCACACGCAACACGACTAAACTACTTCGACATCGTGGGGATTCGAAGCACATTCAATGTATCACTGTGTGCTTTGAGAAACACAGTTCTATATCGGACTTGAATGTTAACAGTCTTCGTAAAGTCTGCATTAAAGCAAGGCCATCTTTTCAATACCCCTGGTCTTTGAATTGTACCGTTTTGGGAAGTTTGATCTCTCGTGAAGATTTCGCTCCTCAGATATTAACATACCTGAAACGAGAAAAAATATTAAAAATATGTGTAAGTCAAAAATAACATCATCAATCGACGCTATTTAATAACTCGCTGAAGTATCGAGATGAAAAAAAAATAAGGATTTTGATCAAAGGTTCAAGTTTCATCTCCATCGCATTCTACAAATTGGCTTCTTGGAAAAGAAACCTCTTGTGTATCTAAAATATCTCGTAAAACGTCTTGGGGTTTGAACTGAGGAACGTATTGTTTTTATGTCGTTGTATCAAAGGTTTCTCAACTTTTTATTAAAAGATGTCGGATACTGTCTAGGATTTTGTTGTTTCGGCGAGTTATAAATTAGCTATAGCAGTTGCTTCATGTATATTTTTGTGAGTGCAGTCACTTGGAAGGGGACAATAAATACACTACTTCCCGGTTCTCTCGCAAGTTAAAAAACACAAAACCCAAATATATTTCATTCAAAGAACTGTAGAATAATAAAAAAAAAATCAACACAAAAGCCGTCCGCCTAATAAACAGGAAATAATTACACTTTGCTCATTTCGCAAAGCGAATTTTAATTTAATTTTGTGTCGAAACCAAAGGCTGTTTGAGCCTGGAGTGAAAAATGACCCATAGAGGCAATAAATAAGGAAGTTAAGTTCTAATTTGTGCCTTCATCATTTTATAATCGCAGATTAGTAAGTAGAGGCAATTCAGTGAAACTTCATTCAGTAAGGAGGTTTTGTAAGTTTTAAGGGATAATTTACTTTGTTCGGTCTAACTTTACTTAATTACGTGATAGTGTGTTTTAGGTCTGTAATTTTTTTGAACTGTTTAGTTCCGTTTCGAATCGTTAATTTTGCTTTTTGCAATTAGTTAGGAAAATACCATACATACACTGCGCCAATAACGCTACAGTGATGTGATATCACTAAAAGTAATGGAAAAGGACTTTTTTAGTCTGGACTTCATATGTCCATAATTATTTCAGAGAACGAATTCTCCAATATGGAAAGATTACACATCACTGACATTTTCTGGAGCGAAGTAAAGAAATTAATGCTTCATTTACTTGAATTATTGCAGCAACTTGAAAAGTTGAAAGCGTCTTAGAAAACAGCCTTTAATCATTTCCTGTGAGAGTCGAGAGCAGGAAAGTTCTCTAAGTGTAGTGGCACAGGATTACTTAAACCGAATTTGAAATTGGAAATGGAATTGATGAAGCCTCTACTTTGCAATTCCGGCCATTGTAGTCGTTGTTTTAACAGTTGCACTAATCAACGCTTTCTGGTGAATATTTTGCCATATCTTATCGACAGGGCAGCAGAACCAATTTATGGTCTTAATTACTTCGTATTAAAAACTGCTCCCTTTTGTCTTATCACAAGGCTTCAGGGTGAAATACAGATCTTAATCTAGATGCCGTCTTCAGCCATGCAAATTGCAAGACCAGTGGGATACTTAAATGTTAAGAAACAAGAATTCAAAGCAAAAAAGTAGAACTTAAGCTAGAAGAGCGAGCGATGTAATGTCTATATTGCTTGAATATCCGTGTAATCTGGCTTGATTATGCGGTGAAAGCAATACGGCAATACAGTCGCAAAATTAAAAACGTGTTTCCTTTTGACAAAAATAGCTAAATGAAATGTCAAAATTGATGACTTAATATTAGCTTAAGCAAAAAGGTCGGAGATATTAAAACCAAATAAGTATTATCCGAGGGATGAAATTTATTGAAGTCCTGTTTTGACAGACGTTTGGGGGCTCAAAGAGCTTTTTGCTCACCGTTTGTTTTGTAGCATGAAGTTGTTGTTTTAGTAACCGTGGGTCATCATTCTCGCAGAAGAGCCTTCCGTTTACAACGTGAAATCGGTCCCCAGCGACAAGTTGGTTGTGACATGTCGTGCAGTTGAAGCAGTCGAGGTGATAAACTTTACCGAGAACTTTCATCACAAATTCTGTGGCGGGAATTAACTTGGCACAAACGGCGCATGCTCCACTCGAGCCATACAACCTGAAAAGCAATAAGCGCAAATGCCAAATGAGATCGCAGCTCGGATCTGATAACGCAGGATTTAATATGTTCTAAGTAATTAGAGATAAAAGCGTATAAAGCCAATATTTGGAATAGCGATAAATTGTTCTTCACAAGGCCATTCATTTTGTCGCCTTTAATACAGTGGAAATGTTAAACTGCCTAGCTTGGCAGATTAAAAATCTTGTTTATTAAAATGAAAAACACACGTCAAATGATTGAAATGGCTTTTGTGAGCCAATTTCAGAAAGCCTTCGCAATTTTGCCACACAACTGTAAATTAAACAGACAAATGCAGTAAATCGCCTTTCCGAGGTGAAATATTACCACGCTAATGAGTTTTGAGGTTACTTTGAGCTTCTAATACCGGGCATTTTCAGAGGCTTTTATAATCTATGTTATTAATTGCACTTTCATAATGGAAGAAATATTACATTGGCTAAAATGTATGCAAAAAGCTGACCGATGACACAGAGACGAAATAATGAGAGAAAAAATCATAATAGAAGATAAAAGCCACTTAAGAAAGAATTTAAAAACACGAGGAAACGTGACTCGCGGAGAAAGACAAAACGTCGACGTTGATCGACAGCAATAGATAGGAAAATATGATTTTGCTGGCTGAAAACTGAGCAACACTCGCTACTTCGGCCATCGCGACAAATTTTATAGAAAATAATAGGTCATTACTTGATGAGATTGTCACAAAATAAAAATAAAAACTAGCCCCAAAACAAACTTTACCCATCACGCTAGAAGAAATATTAAACATAACAAATCGAACGCCAGACAAAGCCGAAATAGCATTATAATAAGGTCTTACTTAACGTAGTCGGTTTTGCACAAGATCATTCCTCCTTTGGCGTAACAAGACGTTCCCACTTCCCCCAGTCTCACATTGCAACATGAACATTTCAGGCAATTAACATGCCAGTACTGGTCCAAAGCCAGAAGAAGAAACCGATCCAAGATTTTCTCTCCGCATCCACCACAACTTCGAATCCCTCCCTGAAGACATCGACCTGGAACAAGAAGCGAGAGCGACAAAAATGAAATCCGCGGAAAAATTACCTCAAACGGCGAGTCGCAGTAGCTTTCTATCTCATCATCACAGCGAGCAGGCCAGAGACAGAAATTAAATCATTCAATTTGAAAACTTGACCACGCGGGCTTTCAACTAGCTTTGCCCTGTTTCGATTCAACCAAGCATAAAAACTTGCCAACTCACTGTTACTCGCGCTCATGTTGCCCAGTTTAGCTGGCGGCGGAAATTTATCGGGCTGCTCTGCTGTTTCTACTCGTGCGGTTATGTTGGCAGCCCTTGTGACACTGAGTAGGAATAAGCCAGTGGTGGTTGTTTGTTAAAACAACTCCGGTAACAGTGTACGTTATTCAAAACATTCATCATATGACAGCGAATTAAGCCTAATCAATTCGACATCAAATCAGCTTCAAACCCTAAATGACCAAGACACAATTAGTTGTCATCAACTAAGAGATGTTGCCATTACGTCCAAAGCTAGAAGGCCTGTGATTGGTTAGTGACTTTAATAAGACAGTAGTTAAGTCATCCTTACACCCCGTGTATCGCTTGTTGTAATTACCAACACGATACGGTATAGTTTTCGAAGTTTAATTAAGTCACGTGAGACATTGCAATTATCGTGCTTGTGTTTTTTTTTTTGGAGAAGCACTTGTTATTGGGAACATAGCGCGAAAGTAATGAATTTTCCTCTTGTTTATTTCCTTCCCTGCTGGCAAGAAGCCATTGAAAATCAGACTGAGATAAAAGCGCGTAATTTGCGAAAAATTCAAGCCACTATGATCGGGTGTGGTAAAAGCACTACACAAATTGATTTTTCTATTCTTCTCCCTGGAAGCAATTTATTTAAGTCCCGAATCACTTGAAAGGATCATTTGTTAGGAATACAATTGCTAGTAAACGGAATGCAATTAACAAGCTGACAACCAAGAACCCGCCGAACATCTGTCTAAAAGTAAATTAAACAAAGTCGGCTTAACCAATGAAACGCGAATACGCAGCACTACACAGAATCGCGGAGACTTGAACCAATATACCCTGAAGGAATCATGGTGTTATTCATTACCGCTAATACGATGCCTCACCTAATTATAAAAGCAATTGAAGTGTTTGCTCGTCCTGAAGAACCCATTATTGCGTTTTGTGTAGAGAATTAAATATCTGGCTGGCACGCATGCGTCCGAATGAACACCCAAATGACTCGGCTGGTTACGTTAGCTGCTCTCTTACATGCGAATGAAACTAAGGCATTAGTAGACGCTATGATCGGTGGTTGCTGCCAGCTTGGAAGCACACCAAGCAGTTACCACATGTTCATGTGACAGATAAGATAACTGCTAAATTGGCTTGTCATTCTGATAGCCATAAATCGCGCTCAGTGGGAGAGGAATTCAAAAATATGTATTCTCACAAAAGCCGAAAACATCAGGGTTCCGCAGCGTAGGAAGTTATTAAATCCTTGGGCCGCGTTGGTAGACACAGCTAGACGTTAGCCTTATAACTATTACTATTACCATTATTTATTGCTCAGTGATGGATTAACCACATGAATGTTCATTTGTGTGCCGTTTTGTGTTTGGTTAGGGATTTCCATGTGCCAGGGTTTGCAAGGCTCGCTTGTGTTCATCTATCTTGTTCCTTCCTGTGTTTCCACATACATGTACTGAATTGTCAGTTTCCCACGGGTTCAATATATATCATCTATATCGCACAAAATTACGTCTACATGAAGATAGACAGTGCCTGTCTTGTTTTTCCTAACCAAGTGACCGCCGACGCCGAGATTTCAAGCTAAAACTGCAAAGCATCAATATTAAAAACACTCAAAACAGCCTGCTTCTTAGCAATCTCAAGGATACTCCTCCGAATGTTGTTCACATGACAAGAGAAACCACTGAAGAGACGTGTTATTAAAACAAATATAGTAGTAAATTGACTTTAGGTAAATTCATTAACTGAATCGTGGCTGAAATTTAGAGAACACAATTTGCCTCGTTTTCGGATCGTCTTGCGTATCCTTAGGTGAAACTGTCATTTTCGATGTTATGTGATGCACTCGTGTCTATATAAATTAAAAGCAGAGAGGATGCCGCGGGGCCTGGATTGAACTGGAAAGTAAAACCAACTTCTCTTGTCTTGTTTCTACATTGACATTATTGGACGGGCAAAAATTGACTTGCATGTCAACTACCCGTCTTTGCTGAGAGAGAATCGAGCAGTTAGTGTACGATGAGCGTTTTCGATTGGTAAATGGCGCCACGGGTGTCATGAAGTTCCAACAGAGTCAAAATTTTAATTGAATTCTTGAGTAAACAATGAAATGTCTGGCACGTGCCTTAAACATAATATCGGATACCAATACCGTTCCTGCAGTAGCCTATACGGAGAAAGCATCATGTGCGGCGTCCTAGGTGAAATTTAACGCGAGTAATTCAGACTTTAAACAGTTTTACTGTCAAAAACGTACGTTGGATTGTTTACCCGAAGAGCAAAGCTTTGCGAGGCGTTATTTACATAAATAATTAAGGCTTTAGAAAGTGTAAATACTATCCTTATTGCTCGAGCAAACAGGAAAAACTAATTGCGCGTCAGCGAATTTTGATTGGTGAAAATTTGAAGTTTTTCTAATTATAAGCTAATAGTTCGTTGAGCTTGAGCAATTGCGGCCGGCTTGGTGTAACAGGCTTTATTGTTTCTTGTTTCATTAGAGAAACTTAATTACATGTTGATATTTTCCAGAATTTTTTTCCTTCGAAAAGCCAAGGAAATAACGATAAACGTTATTAAATGGAAATTTAAAGTAACCCGTAAGAAAAATATCCGAAGCACATCAGTGCTTTCACTTAGGTGGCTAATGTATTGCCACCTCACAAGATCAGGTTCAGGAAGAAGTTTCGCGATATCAGTGGCATCTTGCTCATCAAAAGATCAAGAGTCTCTATCCCCTATTTTCACCCAAACAACACCAACTAATCTTTAGAATCACTAGCGTATCCTTTGTAAAAATCCGTAAGGCGCCAAAAAATTTGTGAGCTTCAGTTAAGAACCCGCTGTAATTTACTACGATATCAGTTGCTTTGGCCGACCAACACCCTTAATGAAACTTGTTTTGTTAACGTTCTTTGTTGTTGCCTCAGGTCCAATGAGATGCAGGAAGACAAAGATACACGAAACAATCAAGATTTCAGTGGGTGGAACTTGGAACTCTTGTGGATCTCACAGGCAATTTACAACGAAGTATCTGTTTTTCTGTCGTTAAAAGGGTCATAATGACCGGTACCTACGTCAGATATGGTGCCCCTCAGGCGGTGGATTCTTCAATTATCTTAACATTTTACCGCCTTAATGGATCTTAAGTTAATGGCTCAGGCAATGCACCCGGCGATATAGCTGTAGTATAATCTGACTTCAAAAGTTCCACAAGTTTTTCACTGCAATCGCCGCAAAATCGTATATCGAAAGTGGTATTTCCTTTAAAAGTTGATAGAGTATCCATGTGCCTACATCAGCCTTAAGTATCAACCAAGTTGCTATTTACAAGAATAGTTCCAGAGTATTCGATCATCAGACTTGATTGGTTTCCGAGTGCCTTTCTCCAGTGTTGACGATAAAGCTCTTTTGGGCCATTAGCAGCAAAATTCTATGCAAGATCAATGCGGAAAATTCCAAGGTTTAAAAAATTTTCAGCGCTAAACAGGGTCGACTCAAGCGTATCCACACTGCGCAACTGTTCATGACATTACTAGAATTATTAACAGTCAGTTTTGAACTCTTCCTTCCGTTGGACTGGAAACGAACTCCTCTACAAAAGCTTTATTGCCTCCGACGACATTCCTGTTCGAATCTTCTCGGCGAATTTCATGACGCATGTCTAACATGTCGGAAATCTTTTTCTCATGCATTTATTTGCTTTTCCTTTCTTTTATTGAAATTTCTAAACGCTGACCAGTGAAGATAAAAGAAAGAAAAAGGATAGATGAAAGATCGAAATTGTCAATGTTATCTACACGACGTGTTTAACTCAGCTCAGCGCGTTTGGATCGTGTTTCAAAACAATTTCTAAGTGTTACCTTCGAGGTCCTGAAACTCATCCATTGTGTTTGGAATTTTGTTTTCGTTTCAAACTTGTCTCCTTGACAAGAAAGACGTTTAAACAAAGTGCAAACGGACAGCGTCCAGTAGATGATGTGAGAGGGCTAGCGCGCTCAGCCTGACACAAGCTGGCTCAGTGTTATTCATGAGCTAATAAAAGGCCTTTTTAAGACACTTCAATCGTAAACTGCGTTGATGAGATGTCGACTGGACGCTCTGCACATGGCACTTAAAACATCTATTAATTAACAACTCGTCCGTGATATTTGTCCTTGAAGCATTATTTGCATGTAAATTAACTGAAAAGGACAATCCAGCTGCGAAAGGCGTATATTAATGAATTTCCGAACTCGCTGAAATACTGCTGTGCATCTCCGCCGCTACAGCCGATTGTAATCCTAAAGGAGAAAACTATGAAAAGAGACCGCCGAATAATAGATTATGACTTGCGCATCGAAAACGTAACCTGCCTTGAAAACGTATGGTTTATGGGAATAGCCTAATGAATTTTTAAATTAAAACATATTCCTCACTTTTAATTAACTATCCATCAGGAACTTTCCACATCGCCTTTGGTAAAGTTGAACGTTAAGACCCACGAGCACTAATTAATAAAACTCCATTATTAACGCACAAGAGGGCTTAACTAAAAAAATACAAGGAGAGCTTTTGTTAAAATTACTTACACTGTATTTAAACTCACTGAAAACCAACGTCAAACAAAAACGAATAGATTTTTTAGCGAGGAAATATAGAAAAGAACCACCGTAAAATTCCGCCTGCTCCCTCAATATGTTAAAATTCGTTTTAAAAGGTAATTGAAAGCTTTACGTTATTGATTGCAACGTCGAAGACAAACAAACCGCACGGGGAAAGGTTCAATGAATAGTATCTGAACGGCTTCAGCCAATAAAAAATAGAAATTAAAACAAAAGGAAGAGTATCGTTTAAACGCGAGAAACATGTTCAAAAGAGTAACAAAACAAGTCCTTTTTCGTTTTGTTTTTTATTATACAATGGCTATAGGCTGAACATTCAACAAGACAACAGCTGATCCTGCCTGCAAATGCCAGATGAGTTACAAATTGAACCTAAACTCTAGGTGGGTTGTAATTACATAGGATTAAAACAACAATAATTGCACGTGAATTGAACTGCATGCCTCGATAATAAACCTCTTTCGCCATGCTAGGCAAACTTTGTACCTACTAACCAATATTGATTATTATTTGAAATCTCCTTGGATTGACATACAGGTCATGTTTCCTTCAGAAGTGGAGTGAGGTGGAAAGGTGTGGGCAAGGAATAATTGAACTGGTCTTCACCCGCCCCTAAAAAGACCGACGCAAACAAACACCAAAAATACTAAGAACTAATTTGTGAATAAATATGAAAACGGCAAGGAAACGACAAGTTAATCAATGTTACACTTCCGTCGAGTCCGCATAAAAACGTTTGCAGCTAAGAGCTGTTAACCAATGATTTTTGGAGCCAAATGGTCAAGAGGTGGAATGGAAGAGGCGAGGAGAGGAGAGAAGAGAAGAGCAGGAAGAGAAGAGGCGGGGAGAGGAAGGGAGGGGAGGGGAGGAGAGAGCAGAGCAGAGCAAAGGAGGGAAGACGAGGGGGGGGGGGGGAGGGGAGAGGAGGGAAGGGGAAAGGAAAGGATCCGGAACATGTCTTGCTTGATACTTAAAAGTACTGTGTGTTTTCTAAACATTTCTGTCTTCCGATCTCAATACCTTTTAGAAACTGTTTGTTATATTTAGCGAAAGTAACGCAGACAAAAAGACTAATTTCTACCCACCTAAGTGGGAAAGGCGAACGACCCTTTGATGACTGAGGCTTTGGTTTTAAGAGTTCGTGTTGTGACAACACA
This sequence comes from Galaxea fascicularis, assembly GCA_948470475.1. NCBI lineage: Eukaryota > Metazoa > Cnidaria > Anthozoa > Scleractinia > Euphylliidae > Galaxea > Galaxea fascicularis. The sequence continues at coordinate 44,188,396 of OX419335.1, read as the reverse complement.
GCTTTTCAAAACTTACCGTGACGTTTTTAATCACCATTTTTCTCAAGTTTCCTGGATAAATTCTGATCCGAAATCTAAAAGAATATTTTGGTCAAATTGTCCATTAAATAAATGAGCGGAGGTGCCTCGTGATTTGGTATAAAAAGCTGGGTAGAATACTGGAACTTCATAATATTACCTATCAAACAGGTTACCTATCAAACAGGTTAAAAAGAAACAGGGAGCTCGATTTCGCCTTAGATTGTTGACAAATTGTGACTGGGAAGTGCATTTTGGTAAAATATGGGCGGAACGTTGAGCTTGAGCAATACGTGGGGTTAAAATGGCATCCCCCAATTACCTTCGGGCGTTCTGCATGTCCAATAACAAAACTGAATTTGATCGAAATGTTCAAACACATTTACAACTCCACAGAAAGAGTTGAATATACCACATGTTATTGTCATTTCATGACTGATCCATTCTGAGCTTAAAAACCGTCCGGATCGGCATTCCATGTTGAAAATTTAGATAACCAAAACAAGATCTTCGTCATTTCTTGGGACACAATTTTCATTGGACAATGGTTTTTCCGCCGCGAAGATTTTCTCTGAATAGCAAAATAGTATTTTTAACTATAATTTATCGGGCTCAGACGTAGATATTTCGCTTTCATTTGGGATTGCCCTTTTAGAGACACTAAAAATTGGAATTGTCCTTCTGCTCTTGCTTATCATCGTATCCCAGCTCTTAACATCGTGTGAGAAATCACTGAAATGAAGACGATGTGTGTCTAAACATCTGTTAGCCTTAAAAGGTATATCAAGGAGCAATACTTAGATTTTTAATGGACTTGTGCTGCTTCTGTCCAATTTACTTGATCTACAAGATCGCTGATTGTGCTGTTAACATCTTTGTATCTTTTTTTCACCACTGCCTTACAAATTAATGTAGAAGTGGTTATGGTTAGGGCAGAAGAACAACTGTATCGCTTCAGTCTATCATTACCACATGTACCTCACCAACCTTGTTTGGCTATTTTTTCCTTTATGTCGTTCTCGTGAACCACTGTTGTTGTCTTTTCACGGGACTCGATACTACTTTCCTTGTCCTCCATATCACAATTACAAATCACCGGTTGACTTAAAGTACCGAGCTTTACAGCTTTATAATATATATGTATATATGCCGGTACATACGCAAGTTACTTACTGGCAACAATACCCACAGGCAGTGGATAGCAGGATGTCTGACTCCGGAGACATGCTGCTTTTATCTGAGTTGCTTTCAACACATGTGCGTATGTTTCCAGCATTGCTTTAAGGCGCCAGGGGTTTGATATCACTCACAAGCAACACACACCGTCTACAATGTTGGCGCTTTCAAGGCTGAAGCGCCGTCATTTTCCCGCCAAAACAGATGGCTTGTCAGCAGACTGATCAAAATTAATTTTGACTGAAATATGGGTTTTCTTTTGTTAGGGAATACATTGCTTTAATCTACTTTAATGAAGACTTTAAGAGGGCTCTTAAATTCGTTCTTGAGATTAAATTCTTGGCTTGAATTTCAAAGCATTTCAGTCTTTTCATAGGTTTAATATTCCCGATTCCTTTTTTTAATTAAGTTAGAAAGCCGTGGTCAAGAATGGTGCGTTGACACACGTCCGGCACCTGGCAGATGGGACCGCCTTGTACCGGAGATGTCTGTGTATATTTTGAGAAAGTCAGTACAGCTTAACAAAGACAGGAGAAGACAAAATAACACGTTATCCATTCCTTTAGTTTTAGATATGCTCCTTCTGGAAAACAGATGGTTCAGTAAATTAATATATTTGTAGATGCCAAGAATGCCAAATTATTTGACACGTGAAAGAAAGAGCGTTTGCGCCCAACTGAGTTCGTCTTAGATATCCGCAGTGTGACATTTCTGTAATGGCTGTCGTGAGGTGCTGTTCTCGACTTGCAATGCGTGACAATTTTTGGCAGCACTTGCTATGTAGGCCTATGTAGTGTCTGAAACATTTTTTCTGAGGCGCGTCTCCATAGAAAACTTACCTTGAGTCAAAACAACTGAAAGGTAACTCTTCTGCAATATCATTATTGCGGACCATGTCTACATCTACATCTACTTTAACACTCTTCAACGCTATTACAAATCAATAAGAGTTAAAAGAATGAAAATATAAACATGGCCAATAAAAAATAATAAATAAATAAATAAATAAATAAAAATGTAATTAAGAATATAGTTATACTTAAAAATAAAACTTGAAATAATTTTGCACTACAAAATGCTGAATAATTAAGTGATCTGGTTTCAGGTAATAAACAGTTCCAGTCCCTTAGGATTCTCGGAAAGAAACTATACTTTTAGTAATCATGATGTACAAATGGTTGAATAAATGAATTCGTCGAGTAATTTCTAGTTTCCCTAATAGACAGTTGATAATAAGGCGGAATAGGCAAAGCAATATCTTTGTACACAGACTCGTGTAGTTGTTTAATTACTGTATTCATCAAGAAATCATAAAAGGTATCCCAACAAATATGATGCGCGTACATATTACAGCGCTTGAGGTAAGATTTAGGATCGATTTGTATACCGACCACATTCTGAACTATTTGTTCTCTCCTCAATAGTCACTGATGAAAATTTAAGAAAAAACGTATGCAAAATAGAATAATGTTCGCTACAGAGGAACTTTATCAATTCAAATCAGCTCTTAGAGACTTGTTTCAATCCACTACCATTAAAATGTTGCTGCAAAAAACCAAAACTTGCTGCCTTTTTTTTCAACAAAAAAAGATGAAAATAGTTAACTCAAAGCTATTCACTCTGAAGAAGAGCTCCAAATATCTTTAAGATGGTCAATTTACCTCATCAAACAGGTTAGTTAAAGGAAAAAAAAATCATTTGAATAGTATCAATCTCGCCTTTGAAAAACGTTCGAGAAATTTTTCAACCTGCCATCCTCGGCTGTTATTGGCATTGCTCTCTGCTTGTTAAAGCTACACGCAACACAAGTTAAGGTGTAAGATTATATGTGTGGGTTTTGAAAAGCCATCAGTTAATGTGTGTGGCTCCGACTAGTCGTTCCATTAAAGGGGAGAACAATGTGTTCATCGTGGGTTTAAAACAGGCCGAGACAGATCGATAAATGGGTGGGACGAGTTCATGGCAGTGGCACATCATAGAAACGTACTTTTAAAGCTGCTTGCTGTCGGACTCATCGAGACTTTTGCTTTCATGCAAACGACATGCAGCATGAAAGCATTCTAATTTTCTTAAGGTGAAAGTGGCATGTGAAGGGTTAAGCGGGCGAGACACGCTGAAATAGTGCGCCTAAAGTACAAAAAATCTGGAGCCGTGCTTATCACAACCAGTTTTTGCATCCACTGAAAGCAAACAAACAAGTTTAAGATTTTCAAAACTGGGCGATCTTTCCGTTGGCTACAACGCAGATGTCACCGCAAGGCATCATGAAAATTGTGAACACTCCAGTGTATTCTAATAAACATATATATGTTGTATATGAACAGTCTGAAACGCACGCTCATTGTTACTCAACAAAACATTTTATTACGTGGTAACATGTTAATCCTCCACTCTTGTTTTCGATGTCGGGCAGTTTGTAATGACCAGACTCTAAGCGAAGGGATCAGAAGCGGAATGCGAAGATAGGTAACGAAGTCAGGGTTTTTGACCGTCTGCTATTCTAGTGTGAGTTGGTCGATAAAGATTCACAGAAAATATTCCAGTTTGTTCAAAGAAAGAGAATGAAGACAACGAAGTAAACCACACAGAAGTGCCGGCTGTGGCTGTGCCGGACTGCATGGATGTTTGTAAGTAGCTGTGAGCGGAATATGAGGACTGTGGTTGAGAGTACTCTATGTTTTGCTGTTACCGAGAGTCCTTAGTTTGTCGGCCTACAAATAAGTTATTCCTTTATCAAGTCCAGGTTTCACAAAAAGATAAGCAATAATTCAAGGAACTTATACGTTGGCTTCCTAACCAAGTATTGTAATAAGTTGGAGTTGTTACGATTTTTCGAGTCTTAGCTCAAGAAATAGCTCAGTTTGTATACTGTAAATCGTTGGTTATTTTCCACATTAAGCAAGCTTTACTAATTCAAGGGCTGACGAGTACCCAGGCAGTCCCAAACGAGACAATTAAGAGCGAAAAAAAGTGATGTTCTTATGGTGAAGTTCGGTCTTTTCTGACAATTCCAGTCTAAATCACCTGAGTAAAATGACCAGGTCATGTCGAACTAGTATATAAAGGCACCTGTTGTTTGAAACTTTGTCCACATTACAAGCTACGTTTGTTTCTCAGCGCCTGAGCCTAATAAAAAAAAAAACATCCACGAAATGCTGATAAGATGTTTGTGATGTACAGAGTAGGATAAATTTATTGGTCAAAACTTCTATAGCGAAAGGTCACTCGGTAAGATCCATTGTTTTTAAGGCCGACCCTACTTTTTAGACGCAGATTGGCATGTGAAAATGATCAAAGTGCCTTACAATAATAAGCTTTACATTTCTAAATTCCTTACAATTCTGGAGAGAGGGGAAAACCAAAGCACCCGGAAAAATACCTCTTGGAGCAGAGTAGAGAACCAACAAACTCAGCCCACTTATGACGCCGAGTCCGAGAATCGAACCCGGGACACATTGGCGGAAGGCGAGCGCTCTCACCACTACGCCAACCCTGCTCCCCTTGCTCCTAAACATTCTTCACAAACCAAGACAACATAGCTCAAATAAAGCTGAAAATATCATTAGCCTCAAGCACATTCGCTTATAGTGAGTCGTTACTGTTTCCGCTATGGTGCCTCTTGAAGTGAGCCAGATAAACTGAGATGAAACGCAAACAACTCTGAAGAAAAGCCAAGTCGCGTGGATAAACATGACGAGGGGTGTACAGTCCCACATTTTACGGTATTGTCAACCATCTTGAAGCTAATCATTGATCTATTGTTTCTTCTCGGTCGCTTCCACCTCGACATAACAAGGTCTAAGGCTTTTTTGGTACAACTGCGATAAACTATGCATATCGCGGAAAAGATTTGATTTCATGTTAAGTATTACATGATATAGTCTTCTCAATTGTAAGGTAACTTAAAAGGCAACTTTTGTTTAGTAGCTATGTCACTCAACAAAATACACATGGTGACTGAGCGTCACACTTGAGCTAAGTTAAAATGTATTTGAGAAAAAGAGGGACAAACTGAGAACCATAAAATTGATATATTTGCAAATAACCAACCCAGAGCACGTTTTGATACTAGCACCTGTTTGCCACGTTTTTACGTCTTTTGTCTGAACAGAAGTACACTACAGAAAACACATCTCGTTGTTTTGTCTATGGAATGTTAATCCATCCAGTTATGTATTTTCAGACAGAAATAAAAGCACAAAAGAAAGGAAAGCATTCTTGCGCCATCCGTTGCCTTGTTGTGTTGTCATTTCGCATTTAGACAAGTAGAAAAGCCACGTTGTTGTTTGTGGGTATTATGAATGTGAATAAATAAGCATCAAGTAGACTAACCTTGGTAATGTTTTAGAAGTTTTTTGCCGTGAGGAGAAAAATGCGTAGCAGTTTTGGTGAGTTATCCTCCTTACTCTGAAAGTGCAATTTGATTCCAGAATTCAAAGTGTAAATGCAGAGTACCGTAAATGAACAAAATTAGCTTTTTCACAAGTAAGCTCTACATTTTAGACAACTGATGGTTCATTTTGTATAATCTCTTGAAGGAGCAAAGTTTGTACGGATGCAAACTTAAGCAAACATGAACATTTTTGGAAAAGTGGATTGTTCTTATCTTAAAGATGTATGACATTTAAAAATAACTTGAAATGTTGTACGTGATGAGCACGGTATATGGACAGCGGATATCATGCACTAACAAACACATATTTAAAGCCATGTCCTTAGCCTCTATTTCGCGCGATTTCGCATGCACTTGATTCACACAACCTGAAATGCTAATTGTACTCAGTTTGTTGTGATGAATTTAGATCACTTTTCAGCAAAGGTGTTTTTGTCCTGAACAATAGCTCCTGGTGGTTTTGCGTGTCATAAAAGTATTAAAAACTGTAAGCATTTTAAGCGAAATGCTTATAAGCAATTAGGTTTGGATGGAAACAGCTTTACTTCGTTGAACGACGGCGGAATATTTCTTGTAGACATAACTAAATTAAAGTCTTATCATTTAATTTAGTAGTTTATTCTTTATCTCTAAACGTCAAGTGCTTTGTATGCAAAGTGCGTTTTTACTTCAGATAAGGAGTTTGCCTCCGTCTCTGTGACATGCGTTACCTGCGTTTAGTCAAAAGTTAAATCCTTTTGAGAGAGAAGCATGTGCGGTCAAAGATAGCACTCTGTCGTTCACAAGACAATGTTTCGAAAACTAGCTTTCAGTTATCGGAATTTATTAAAATTGAATGAAGTGAGGGACGAGGCTTGGGTGTGGGTCTGCTCTTCGGAAGGACTCTTTTCATTACCAAGAGGCAACTCATTGATGTTTTAAACATGTACGTTTCTCCGTGTACCTTGTGATAATAAGTTTATCGCAGCATAACAGGAATTGGAGCAACGTCAGACGTTTTCTTTTTTATCTTATCAACAGAGAAAAAGCAATGTGTTAAACATGTTTTGAAAAAGTTGCACGTCAGTTGATGTTTGCAAGCTTTCTTCAAATGCGCATGGTTAAGTCGCATACTTTACTCATACCTGGTACTTGATGGAATTAATGTAATAAAGAATCTGTCTTTTACTTCCGTTACGTTAAGCATGCAGTATTGAATTAACGATTGCTGTGAAAGGGCTTTGGTTCATTGTGGTTAAATTTTGCTTGGAGTGGAAAGTTCGTATCAGTCTAAAACAATAGCGGGTTGCTCCTTTGTATTGAGCCGTTAAAACCAATCAGGGTGAACATCCCACAGGATATGTTGTTGCGAAAATCTGATAGTTGTACATGTACATAACTGGTAATACGGCGGTGAAAGTTAGTGCTAGTTGCACAAGACGTGCTGGTAGAGTTCATTTATCCTTAAAAGGCTTGGAAAACATAACTGAGCTGTCGATAATAACTAGCGAGCCGCCGTCCTTCTGGTCTTCAGGCCCCGGTTGTTCAAAGGCTGGATAGCACTATCCACTGGATAAATATCTATCCAGCGGATAGTGGAATTAGCTTTCCCATAACTTATCCGCTGGATAGTGATTTATCCGGTGGATAGCGCTATCCAACGTTTGAACAACCGGGGCCTGGTGATTAATAACTCGGTTGTCTAGGCTGAAGCCGTCAGTGCTAACAGGAATGCTATATCAACCGAATAAACGTTTTAAATGTGTTTACATGGCTTTTACCGTTAGACTGCAAATGTTAGTGATGCAGTTCTCGTGTTTTGATTGAACACATCATTTTATAGCCCTAAAAGCCGGCAGAAGAATTTGTTTTACGTCAACGAGTCCCAAATGGCTTGCGGCAGATAAGAACTAATCAAAAAGCGTTGTTTTTCCACCGCTGTTTGCATCTATACCGGAGCGATTTTAACACAGCGGTAGCCCACTGTCTCACCAGCAGGCTATTAAGCCCAATTAAAGGAATTTGAATGTCAAATTCTGTGAACGGATTGCTTCCTGCGATGAGGGAAATATCGGAGCTTTTGACAGCCGTGAATATATTGAGTTTTAGTGACCGCTATCTCAGAACGTAAACAAGAAATGAAGGAGACAAGGATTTGGTTCACAGCAGTTTGTAATTCCATTTGGCCTTAAGCCGTTTCTGTGAGTTGTATTAACAACACATGAAACCATACTATATAACGAAATATGGCTTCACTTTGAGACTTCGAGTATTCCCACATGAAAAACAAATCCTACTTGAACTTATTGCTTTTACAAACGCATTCTGCCAAAAGCTGAAATTTTACTTCAAATTTGCCCAAGCTGATCGCTTCCTCTTTTGTCGTTACCTGACTCCTGTCAAGGGGAGTATTGATACTGAAGGGAGACACTACACCTAAAACAATTGATCTTCTAAAAGGAGAGGGAAGGTCCGGAAATAAATCTGAATTGTACGTCTGAAAACACATTTGGAAAGTACCATTTCAAGATAAGGATCGCCTTTGAGTTGCTTTTAGGCTAAGTGTACATTACTGCCTTTTATAGCAGCTAAAACAATGTCTTTTGATCTCGAACATGGCACTTAACTTTGGACAACTGTGAAAACAAACTGAAGTCCATTTAGGGCATTAAAAGCATTGCTTTTAAAGTTTTAGTGTAACGAACTCTTTGTCGATGCGAGAACTCTAAACAGAACTTTTCGTCCAGTTTGTTACCTGGTTGAGAATCCACACGAGTTTTCGAATATGAAATCGTTGTTTTATCTTTCTATTAGTTTCTTGTTTTGTTTGAAATCTGGGTGCTTCTTTTGTATTCGATATACAACCAATTCATCTCGTTGAAAACATGGCAAATATTTTTCTTTTCACTTCCATTAGCTATGAAGATAATATTACCGTGTCTTTTACGCAGCAACACATTTTTAATCAACGTAACATTGTTTTTTATGTACACAATTGCTTGAAGCGCCCCGCCGCCACAATCTAACATTTTTAATATCTGCTGGTTGATAATTTCAATTTCGTGCTGTTAAAAGCGGTGTTATTAATCACATACGTCTGATATGAGAAAGAAAGGAACACAATGTCTCTTGCTGTCATAACAGAATAGCTCAAATGATTCTAAACGTCTTCTCACAGCGATTTTAATAAATTCTCGGCTTTTTATTCCAAGTGTCAGGGAAAGTGATAACTTAAACCTAAACAGCACGTAAAAAACGTGTTCCATTTGTACCCACAGATTTCCTCTCCTTGCCAAGAAAGCTTTTTATAAAATGTAATTATGTGTCCGAGGCAAAATTCCGTACATGAGCAGCGCTCCCGCCAATAGCACGAGTAGTCATTATTGAAAATGTACATAATATTAAACTGTCATGCATGTTTCATGTTTAATTAATCCCTGGTCACAACTTAATCAAAATGGCCGAGTTCCGCCATCTTTGTGCTTGTTATGATGTGTTTTGGGACCAAGACAAGTAAAATCATCTAGAAATCTAGAAATACCCTCCCTCTTACCAATGCGCTGGAACGGTTCTCAAGAGTAGGACATAAAGGGCTAATTTCGTCCACCCTGGAGAACTCAGGTAAAAAGGAAAAATACAGTGGGCTCAGTAAGCCGGCGCAGTGAGAAAGTGATTTCTTTGGCGTATAATTTCAGTCAAGCGCCTATTAGCTAGCGAGATACCGTCAATGAAAATATCAGCTTCTAGGAACAGATAGCAAATTATTTCTAAATTAGAATTCTGCCTCTGTTATCTCTGCTCTCAACAATTATACCTTACCGTTTATTTCAGAAGACATCGTGCAAGAGCTTAAATCTGTCGTTTCAGTTGGCAGTGGAATTGTATCCCTGCGGAAACAATAACTAAATACGATTTGGAGCCTGGAATATGAAAACAAGAGAGATTCATTAGCGTAGAAAGGCTTAGTAATATTGTGATAAACGCAACGAAGCTGACGAACGCACACGTTGTCTTAGCTTACCGCGCAGTTTCCTCGAGTGAATAGTAACGCGTGTATCACGAGAGTTCCTCGGGAGCGGAAAGTGGATCCTGTGTAAGTTGTGTAGGTCAGTTCTGAATTTGAGCCCTGTTACAAAACAATCGAACGGAGACTGAGTTGGAGAAATTTGATAAAAGCAAAAGCTACACTCCTGTTATCAAAGATGCCCCCACAAGGAGATTAGCATAACACTAATGAAATTTTATTAAATTGAATGCAGTGTATACTATTGATTAGGCCCTGTTCCTGCTTTTCAAATGGCCTTTTAATTATTTAACCGGATCTGACCACAAACCCATGTAAATTGAAAAGTGCCTCGGGAGTCGTCGCTAATTACGAATACCAAAAACAATTGTTTCACGTTTGGCTTGGCACAAAATTAAACGGAGTTTGACGCCAACGTACAATGCTCACAAACTAGTCGATTAAATGTTTTTTTCGTGTTACAGAGCCTAGGTTCGAAGCTTGTAAAGGAATAGTTCGGAACTTTCGAACAGACTTGTTTGCACTTTTACGCCTCATGGCAGCCGCGATAAACTGGCGAAGAGCTTGGTCGTTCGCATGCAATTACACCCAATTCTTTAATTGAAATGTATAAATAACACTTAAATCTGCTAAGCAGCAAAAGTAAATATCATATTTCTTTACACGTTTGTTCATTAGAATGCATGCATTGAAGCTGTTCTTGACAAGAGCGATATGAAAGTTCTCTCGTTATTTGAGACCTTTCAATTGATAAGGATGCACCGAAATGTCCAGATAACCGCACAGCTCTGGGCAGCTTCCATTTTGTTCTGTTTAATTAATCCTGACAAAATAAGCCATTTACTATTTTCTGTTCTCACTTGTTAATTACTTGATGGTTTGCCAACCTTTGGCAAGAAGAGTAGAAGGGAAATTAAAATTTCACTGCCTTGCTGTGGCGCTTTCAATCACAACCCGCGAAATGAGACCTTGTTTGTTTTTTTTTTCCGCTCGCCTCAATTCAATTTGCTTACATTTCTGGCAAACGAACACTCAGAAAATTTGTTCTTAATTGAAATAAAGCAAAATGGAGTTTGACATTCCCAAAATTCATTAGTTATTGCTGGCTATGATTTATTTTCTGCGACCAAAGCGCTCTAAAACCTGGAAGCTGATATGTTATTATCCCACAGAATAAAATTGTATTACTCTGCTGTGTATTTTAATCCGAAATAAAAGCAATTTTTATAATGGTGAGATAAAAGGCTTGAAGTGATATATGGAAGTTGTCATCAAGAAAGCTTTTACATCATTAAGAATATTGTTTTTAATTTCTTTTCTTTTAGCTCTTAATGCGGCTCTGTGTCTCTAGAAAGTGGGAAGCTCTTGTTAACAAAATAGCTTTCAGGGTAACTCACCAGCGGAAGAAATTCAAAACCTTTAAAAAAGGCGTCACAAAAATACTGTTGGGAGAGTCTGTGGTCTCATGTTCTTAGTCAGTTTGAGTTTAAGGTTTCAAAACCTCACTTAGCTTTTGTAACATAGTCCAAGCCAACCGTGAATGTCCATCTCGGTAACTTCCTTACTTACCGTCAAAAAGGCTTAAGCGCAGAAAGATATTTAGATGCTAGATTAATTTTCACTTTCACTCACCCCAAGATAACATCGGATAGACAAATACAATATAATTTTGGCATTTTTCAATTGGTTCGACAATTAAAGGACTTCCCGTTGACACAGCACCGCTTGCACTTGTTAATTCCAATGAATACGTCGTCAAAAAATTATTTCTCTGAAATGAAAGAGAAAGGATTTAGCAGGGGGTCAAAACTTGTGAAATCATATTGGTTAAAGCGTATAAAGTCAAGTCAACGGTTTTTTCCACATATGTCGAAAATAAAATGAAATTAGTCAATGGGTTTACTTTTATATCTATTTTAACATTGAAGTAAAACATTTTAGCGTACTGTTATGGAAATTACGTTCGGCCATTACCTAAAAACAATACTGAACGTGCTACATTTTAATATTTATCTTTTGTGATCAATTTAATTTGCTCATTCTATGTTTAGCTATCTTTCAAAGGATAGAAAGTTACCAGTCACTTATTTATTTCAAAGTAAAGTGTAATTGCAGCTCACACTTTTATATTTTTATGCTTTGATTGCAAAATGAAAATGTTAGACTGCTTTAGGATAATAAGACATTTAGAGTTCCGATTCATAAGTCAGTCCACAGTGCAATTTGTCGGCTTAGTCGAGTGTGCCTGAGTGTATGTTTTTAACTGCTGTATATGAACTGACTTGGAGTTAAACCCGATATAACTACTGATGAGGGCGCAGCCCGAATCAGCTATCGCGCATAGAAATCGAGAGCGAATACTCTAATTGTTTTAGACAAGTAAATTATCTAAATTCTCCCCGCGGTCGCCATGTTGTTAACAAATGCTAAGTAGCCAATCAGAGACTGGCATTCGTGATGGAACGCTAGTAGATTTATACTATAGCGTGATAGAATAGGAATACGAAGGAAATAGTATGTAATAGTCGCTAGTTCCTAGCTAGTTATGACTTTAACACTAACTTCTATTCCACGAGTTAAGTAAAATAACGCTTGTGGCGTCCCTTAGTAATTAGTATTGTAATTAAATTTTGGCGCAGTTTCTTAGTGTTACGTTTGCCGCACCTATGTATGTAAATTCCAAGAATCAAAGACTCAAAACAAATCTTGCCGAAGTCGAGAACTTATGTTTGAAATTCCAAGTTTCCACAACAGTTAAAGATTTCACTTACTGCTTCTCCAATAGAGCACTTTGTTTTTTTGTTTTTTATTCCATTTTGGGAGTGGTCCGTAGAGGGGTCTGTAAGGGTAGTCCGTGGACCGGTCCGTAGGTAGTCCGCGGACCCGGTCCGTGGTGGGGGTCCGTGGACCGGGGGTCAGTGTTTTCGGGTTACCCATCCGGCTCTTGTTTCTGACAAAGCGGAGCCGAGGATTTAAACCGTCCGAACTTCGCTTGTCTTGTCTTTCTTTGTGCCCAAAAATGAGCGACAGCAGGGAAAACGAAGAGTTTTAGGATCTAAAATGAAATATTGGATAGAAAACATTTGGAAGAAAACAAGCATTTTTTAGTTCAAACCAATTTGAGATAAAAGCGTGAAAACAACAAAACGTAAGAAAACAAAAAACGATACGAATGTTTCTTCGGCGTTCCTCGTAGAAATTGGAAAATAAGACAAGTAACAAACATAACTCGTGAGTAACCTAGGCAAATCGCTAGTCCGAGTGTTCTTGACATAAGTGTCCGTATAAAAGACAAAACAGGAAGACTAAACGATCCGAACGCAGAGCTGACATAATAGCCGTCATTTCACACAAAATCATTGCTTTGCTAAGAATTGCTGCGAGGGACAACATATTGCTGGCATTTCCGATGCTGCAGCTGTTAAAAATCGCGTTTACTTTTGGCAAGGAGTTGTTGTTCTTTGCGAGAGTTTTTCAAATGTCAAACTTTTCAAGCGGGGCCGAGATTATAAACCGTCCTGACTTCGCTTAGCTTTTCTTCGACAAATTTTGTGCCCTAAAATGAGCGACAGTAGGAAAAAACGAAACATTTTAGGATCCAAGATAAAATATTGAATAGAAAACATTTGAAAAAAACAAGAGTCCAAACCAATTTGAGATGGAAGCATGAAAACAACGAAACGTAAGAAAAAACAAACTGATGCGATTGTCTCTTCGACGTTTCTCGTAGAAATCGGAAAAAATAAGACAAGTAACAAACCGACACAAATCGCTATTCAATTTTCTTGACATAAATGTTCATATAAAAGACAAAACAGGAGTACTAACCTGCACACAGTTTAAGTCAGTCGACAATCACTCCGCCCGCAGAGCTTAAGCAGAAGCGGTCATTTCACACAAAAGTAAGTCTTACTACTTTTCATGCCTATCAAAGAAGCTTCTTCAATTAAGGATTTTAGCTGCAAAACCATCCACTTTAATACACAGCAAGGTCCGAAGACAGCGCATAATTACTGAAACCTTGCTAGACCACACGACCTTTTCTCTTCGTGCAAGCTTCTGCAGGCAAACACGAGGACAAGCTGAAACTCCCTGACACTTGGTAATGTTTTTACAGCTTGACAAGAGACGCTATCTTTTTTGCTGTTCCTCACTATAATTTCGTCTCTTTTCTCGAGCTTTTTGCCGTTCTTTCTCCCGTTGCTCGTCAGTACGATTGAGCCTGTTTACTCGAGCCCTTTCTTGTTGTTTCTCCCGTTGCTCGACATTACAATTGAGCCGGTTTGCTCGTGTTCTTTCTCCCGCTGTTTGTCACTGATACTCTGCCTGTTTACTCTGCCCTTTCTTGTTCTTTCTCCCGCTGTTTATCGCATATATTCCGCCAACGAATAGACAAAACTGACTTCGTTTTAACTGTCTTCAAAATTTGGCCATGCAATTTCCCGCCACAAAAACGCGGGGTTGAAAACTGCGTGTACGGGCAAATGATCTGTCCAAAAACAGTCCATATGGAAGCGCGCTTATATGCGAGCTTGCACACAAAAGGGTTAATCGGAGTATCACATTTGAATTTGGCTTACATGATGGGGTGGACGTACGGACGGACGGTCGGACGGTCGGTCAGTCGTACGATGACGTCATAACCAAAATTTCTCGGATGGATGGGTTACCATATTTCTTAGCTATGGTGCTCCGCGCGCGCGCGCCGAAGGCGCGCGCGGAGCTCCGCTACAAAGGCCAACATGACTGAAGAAAAAATGAACAATTGCGGCACCTCAAGATTGAATATCTTGCTCTTCTTCGGCTTCCGAATCCTCTTTACAGAACTCTTTGTCTTTTTTCCCAGGACCAAAATTTGCTGAAGTCAGTGTTTTCAGCTTTCCACGAAGAAGTCTTTAAATTTAGCATGATTTAAATTTAGCATTCAAGTCGCAAAAAAATTAGGATAAGGAACTGATGATCCTCGGAACGTCTGGACTGTTTTCGCTTTCAGCATGTCTAGAGTGTTTGTTTCACTCATCAAACACCGCGGTTTTCCCCTCCAAAAACACAAGGGGTTATCACTTCCCATACGAAAGAAGCGGATGTAACCCGTTTCACTTAACGGAGACGTTAGACTTTCCATACAATTGAACTAAACAATTTGAGACGATTTCAAATGTCCATCCCATCCCATCCCACCCCACCAGCCCCACCACTGGATACAATCTTCATTAGAACGGGGGTGCCTCTAATAAACACTGTTTGAGCAACACTATGCGTGACTTTGACTGTCCTACCGGAAATTTAGAAGATCCTCCCGTTTTTTTCGGTGACATCCTTGTAAAAATACCCACCTTTCGGCCTGCACTATCCCATAAATATTTCATATTTCCCAGAAAAAATCCAGGGTCTCCCAATTCCCGGCAAAACGTCCAGATTCCTGGAAAATTTTGTTTTTCATCCCCCAAACTGATACAAACCGATCGGGCACCCGTGTGTCTCTTGACAGGCAAAAGAAAGGTTGGCCTGTCACAATTGACCTCTTGGGAGTACTTTTTTATTGTACCGGTTTTGCGGAAGAGCATGGCTATTTTTAATGTTTTCCGCCCCTTTCTACCCCAATGACGACACGTTGCTTGTTCGCTTACTAGATCTTGGTAAATACAACTTGTAGGACGTACAAAGAAGGCAGTCAAACAATATCTAGTTTATTATATGATTAGTGTAACAGTCCTACTTGCCGATGTTCCACCTGTTCCCAAGGGAGAGTCTATTGAAGATTTCCACAAAGACCTAAGACCTAATTCCTGCCGTACGTTAGCATTCATTTCCACGCTGCATCACTGGCTTGAACTGAGCCACTGACGGGACTCCTTGACTATAAGAAAGCTTTCGATCTTGTGGACCACAATTTACTGATCGCCAAGCTTTACAGTCTATGAGTAAAGCCCACTGTTGTC
>OX419335.1:44160364-44167864 GCA_948470475.1 Galaxea fascicularis | reverse complement strand
ATTGACTAACACGATCTGAATATTTTCTTTATACAATACTGATATCATCGTTAAACTAAATCAAATTCCTATTTCACTCCGCCAGCATCCGCACCACCAAAAGCGAGAATTGTCTTTACGTGTACCAATATCAAGTTTTAGCCCTTTGAGAGTTCAAGAGTGCAGATTGGAAAAGGTCTACTCAGAAATCTAAAGCACGGATAACATTATAACAGAATATTGCTTAATTGCTCCTTGGATGGACACCATTGTTTCAAACATAGTCACCGGTACATGACACGATTCAGCTGACGTCGGTAGGCAAGTGGACTCAGTGGCATCCACATGTTGAAACAACCATTCCACCATATTCAGTCAAAGCAATTGATCTGTCACTTGTCTTGTACAAAACGCTTATGCCGTGCAGTTTGGTCGGAGCACAAGATGGTGAAGGTATCCGACTGTCCATTCTGTGTAATATGTTTTGCAAAATGGCATGATTTGTTGGTTCTATGTGCATATTTAGAACGCTTAAACAGGTTCCTTCACAGTAATTTGCACTGTATCCACTTGGAGCGATTATCCAGTTCCACTTGAGCTTTTTAAACTGCACGTACACCCACCTCCGTCTGCATGTCCTAAAAGCGGACCTCTTAGCACGGTTTCTCGGCGTTGATGAGGCGTTTTGATGGAGGTAGTCCCCTTCTTCTGGAACTTGGTTATTGCTACAATTTCTATATTTTTCGGAAGATTTGACTTTTGCTCGCGGATTCTCCGTATATGTCACTAAAAAGGGCGCTCTTCTACCTCGACTGCCGACTCGAAATTCAGAGGCAAACGCTCTCATCCCTTGCACAGTCAGGCTCACACCAAGATTTTCTTTGGGATTTTCTTTCCAAAAATTAACTGCCGATGTTACATCGAAAGTTATCCATTTCCCGGTATTATCTTTGCAATTAACGAGACGGGAAGCCACAAGAACTTTGATATTCTTTAGTGAAATGCTTTTATCTTGCGACCTTTTCAATCGGAACAGGCTGATCTTGAACTTTCCCTCTGTTCTGCCATGACCCAGTGATTTCTTCTTGTAAATTCTCAATTCTGCTTTCCTGATTTTCTCTTGCATTCCAAACGTAGTCAAGTTGAAGAATAGTGAGTGGTGAAGTGGTCCTTTATGCTCGTCTTTCCCATCTGTGGCTACAAATGTTATAACATCAAATACATAAGATAACTCCCAATGAGCACTGAACTCTCAGTGCTTCGTAATGAAATCGTTACCTGTTCTAAAAGAAGACGTACTTACGTTCAAGCAAAAAGACTCTCACTATGTCGGAATTCTCTTCATTTAATCTTCCTCGAGGTAAGTGCGTTCGCTTTCTGTATAAATCAAGTAGGAATCTTGGAACTTCGGCCAAGTCTCTTTCTTTCTCTGACTGTTTAGCGGATCGAGCTTCCCTCGCAACAAATCCCCGAAGCAATCCATTGAATTGACCGAAAAACTTGCCATCGGAAAGACACATCGACAAATTGAATATAAGAACTGCTATAAACACTGAATAAAGTCCCATAACGATAACGTTAGGCGGAATGCTGTTATCGAGCAAAAAGATGCGAGTTGAGGCACGGAGTGCGTAAGATTGCGGCAAAAGCTATGTACATCAATACCAGCTCTCTTTCGAACAGTCCACTCGTCTTTTAGACGATTAATTATAGCCAGGCGGTTTGCTTTATGTCTCTTAGGGAGCAGTTTAACCCATATCGAAAGCGAATATTTATGAAGACGCTTCAGTTAACTGCCCACACTGATATGACAGCTCTTCACGGTCGAGTCCACATACGTCAATGACTGACTTAAAAAAAATGTCTCTAAAATTTGGTGAGCCGTTGAAGGTGCGGCGGAAATATCTCAAATGAAACTGGTTCAAGTCAAACCGACCATTTTTGTTCATCTCACAAAAGGAAAATTATAATTAAATAAGCGTGGCAAGGTAATGGTTTAAAGGTTTAAAATAGATCAAAGATACTTCACTTCAGAGTCCACCAACATGCAAATTTTTGCGTCAAAAACACGAAAAACGCATTGTTTAAGTGCCTTGTTTAAAAATAATCTGCCTGCCATGTTGGGGCTTCAATGCACCGGTTCATTGTTCTAATACGCTTGTTTAGTCTAACAACTAGCAGTGGCTGATTTTTTAATTTTGATGTGATCATAGTAGTAGTCATTGAGGTGGAACTATGTCAAAGTTCGGAAGTCTTACCTACTTTGCCCAAACCAATACACATCTATCGTTCCAGCTCAGTGACTGTGGTGTAGTACTGATTTTAGAGCTAAGTATACAGTGGCACTATGTTGGCAGAACAGGAAAAGTAAGACACGTAGGAAACGCAACAGTAGTACTTTATATTAACCAGGATAAGAAGGGATTCCCGGTTAACATTAAAGCCAACACCTCTTCTCCTTCCAAGGAAATGTAGTAATGATTGCAGTCGAGGAAACTAATGAGTCATATTACTCGTTGACGTTTTAATGAGCATTCTTTTTATTAACAACAAATGACAATATATTTAATTAAACGACAAAGTTTTGGTTTTTTCCTATTTATGTTTTTTTTACCAGAAAACCTTTCTTGGTACATTCTGATGTTGACGTTTAGTTTAAGGAACTAAAAACACCCTCCTGACCTCTTTCCAGGGCATTCCTTTGATTTTTCAGGTCAGATAAGATTGTTACGTCAGCCACTCAAACATATTAAAAGAAAAGATGACTTGATTGTAGAGATAGTAGGATTTCATCAACATCACCAACATAATCAGCCTAAACATATAGGACTGATATTTTTCAGCCTTTTTAGTCACAAGTTACCATAAGATGCATATCTAGCAAATGAAATGTTGGTTCATTTAATCATCTCCATAGCTTTTTATAGTTTCATTAATTCTTGTTAGAGAGTTTGAGTTTTAACGTTTTGCAGATGGACGAGGACAAAGACTACTTTGATTCTTCGGGGCACAAGCCTCAACTCAAACTGGCCTCCACTTAAGCGGGCATTCCAGTTAAATGCCTTGTTTTCAGTACATTTTAGCACTTTCCCTCCAAAACCTCGCCTCAGTTTCATTCAATCGAAAAATGGCTTCATTGGGGTGGAGTCCTTGCTACAGTAAATGTTTGTAAATTTATAGGTGATTTTTGATTGTTTTAAAGGGATAAAAGTTGGTTAAAACCCCAGACTGGACCACAAACCAGGGTCTTAAAGTATATGGTAAGTTCATACTGGCTTTGTTCACAACATCTGCCGACAGTTAAGATGATCAAGTCCTTGGAAGAGGACGTAAAAGAACCCACACATTGATCGAAAAGAAAAGGGAACATAGTTCCTGGTGTTCTGTGGTCTGTCCTTAAACACATCAGGGTCGGGCAGGAGGCTGGGCGATGGGCTCACCACCTGTTCCCAAGAGCCTCTGTTGGTCTCAGAGGTGTTGAATGCAGGAAGCAAATAAAGTGGCAATGACCTGCTTCCCCAAAATTGCCTTATACGGTTGTGGTCATTCTTGAAATTGGCGTTTTTTATGTCCCCTTGGAATTTTGCAGCAAATTAGCCAAAATACCAGCTTAAGAAATCACTTTTCGGGCCTGAAACATTTTCGAGACGTCGGAGAAACGGACCCCTGGACCCAAGACGAGATTCCCTTTGGCATTGTGAAATTGCGTGCAAAGCGAGCTTTGTAGGCTCACACTGAAATGCGAGAAACAAGAAGACGAATAAAAAACAACAATTACACGTTTAATGTCATCTAGATGAAAAGCCTGTAACAGAGGTTCAGTGTTGGAATCAGGGCTTTAATAAATGAAAGGTTGTGTATAGAATCTAACATCACGACGGAACAACCGGACACTGAGCGGGATCCGTTACATGTGGCCTCTTTCGAGGTTCTCGACAGGGATGGTGTGGAATTTTCCTGTCAAGCCTTACCCGTACTCTACGCAAAGGTGGAGAACAGAAAAGGTAATGATCACCATTGTATGAAGGTTCCAGTGGTTTGACAATCGGGAGATCAGGATCTTTCTTATTGGAAAGCATCTGATCAAGTAGCTGACCAACTGGGAACAGGATAGCCTGCGTAGCTGGCGGTATTGTGTACTAGGCGAGGCAAATTTGGCGGCGGAGCCGCTGTACCAGTCGAGTGAGAGTTGGCGGCGGAGCCGCCACGAGCGGTGAAGCCGCGAGAAATACCGCCTGCCAGAGAACCATGATTTTTCGAATGTCGCCCACTTTTATCGCCTCAACTAATCCCAATTAAATCAGCCAATCATTTTTCGCAATAGTCTACCATCTCGCTCCCTTGGGAAATATGAGAAAGCTTATGCGAAGGATCATCTACTATGATTGACATATGTATAGCCCTCGACCAATCAGTTTCCCCGCAGACTGGTATGCGGGCCTATTCAAAATACCGGGGTTTTCTGGCAGGCGGTATTTCAAACGCCTCGTCCCCACTCCTTTTTTTCGGATCGCGGCTCCGCCGCCAAAACTTTAATCATACAATACCGCCAGCTGCGCAGGCTAGGAACAGGAGAACGATCCAACCCGAGTGAAAAAAGTACTGCCAGAAATCATTCCCACAACCACCACAGTTATCTGAAAAATTTTGTTTAAACACCATTCTGGCAGCCATTTCCCTTAAAGGGGTGATAGGAACTAGTGCCATCAGATATATAGCTCAGCTGATTTAGGTTTCCCAAGACTAAGCAACAATCTGTGGGATCCAAGTCTCCAAGTCGTAGTGGCAGGACAAAAATAATAATTAAAAAAAAGAAGGGGGACCGCTCCTAACAAAACGGCTTATGAATGGTATGTCAGACGTTATGTCATTACAAATTTTCAACAGCTCAATGTTTAGAACATGCGAACAGTTTGACAGGCTTCCCAGATGGATTAGTCCATAGGTAATAACATCAGGGTAACCATACTGTTAAATAGATGGTGATGATTTTGTACTCACGAGGTCGACATAGACCTGGTGGATGAATGAAATAGACAAGAACCTCTTAACCGCGAACTCCGGGTCCGAAAGTTAGTACACGATTTGTGACATAGAAGCGATTTACTTATCTACATGTCTTAACATCGTCTTCGTTCTTTTGTTTTATATTTCTGGTTGGTTTTCCGGTTGTAGTGAAGGAAATGTTACATAAATAAATAAATAAATAAATAAATAAATAAATAAATAAATAAATAAATAAATAAATAAATAAATAAATAAATAAATAATCGAGTGAGTGGGTGAGTGAGTGATGGATGGACGGAAGGAGGGACGCAAGTTCTTGTGGAGAGGGAAAAATTGGAGCAAACAGTGAAAAACCCCTCGGGGCAGACTTGAGAACCGACCGACAAACTCAGCTCAGTCGGGGGAGTCCGGGAATCGGTCTCATTGGTGGGAGGCGAGTGTTCCCGTCACTATCATCGCTTAAACTATACTCTGGAAATTCTTTCATTTGTACCTAAATTTGCCTTTGTCTCAAGAAAACACAAGAAACAAGTTTTGCCGTACCTTCTCTGTAGTTTCTTGGACAATGGAACTTTTCAAGGGGCAAACATACCAAAACAGAGATTTACAAATACAAATCTCCAGAACGATTTTGTAGATATTGACAATTTTTAAATATGAACCTTGGAAAATCCACACGTTTCTCACAACCTGTTCCCTGAAAATTTAATTTGGGTGGCCGCTACGATTCTATTCTTCTGGCAGCTTTCAGTGTATGGTTTACGTTAGCCCGGAATAAGAATGGATTCCCACATTGTTGATAGCAATATTTACAGGGAACAACTAAATACGATTATTCAAATTTGGAGATTCAGTTATTTATCTGCGAGACTGAGTAAATTTCTTTGGCTTGTAAGTGGTAATAGATAATTTCTCGAGACGAGTGAAGTCAGGAGACGCCCTAAGTTGCGCTTGTCTTATGATGGGCATAAGACATCATTTGTGAATAGCACTTACGACATATCTTAGGAAGGTCATAACCTTTCTATATTGCATTTCAAGACACATCTTAGCTAGGATCTCGTTAGTCCGCCTCCAGGACACCGTCATTCCGTGCTTCATTTATGTACTCCATGGGGGTTGGGGATGAGACGGGAACCACGGTACGTCTACCAGCATAGTTGCAGGAATTTTATCACATTTGCCAAGGATATGTTAATTTTAATTGAAGCATTTTTCTAAAATTATTTCAAAAACGTAAAAGCTCCTAAGAGGCCGCGCCGCTGTTTACAAGATTAGTGTGGTGTATAAATTGTGTTATGTCAATACTAAAATACACGTATAACACACATCCTCTTCACTTATGTTCAAGAAAATGTAAGCGAGGAATGAGGATTAACCTTTAAATGACCGCTGAAATTTTAAACAGTGGCCTGCTTTTAGAAAGCGGTAAATTAACCGTGACAGTCAAGCGCGAATCTGAAAAGATTCCGCCCCTCGTCAATCTCCATAATGTCAGAGACACGGTTACGAAAATGCTAGCGAACTATATTCTATATTTTGATATTCCAAGGGACTCTTAGGGAGACACATCATAGTTTACACGGGATATTGAAAATTCAAACACCAGACCTATAAGAGTTCCTATCGTTCTGAAGACCGTGCTGACACGTGGGATACATGAAATATATGAAGCAATTCCTTGGGATCGAACATCACCATACTCATCATATGTGCGAAGAAGAGTAACACTTCCCTGTAAGTTAGTCAGGCAAAATTGGTACGCCAACACGGTGGATTCGCTTCAGTTTCTCTGGCGTTTCAACTTCATCGTATTCTTCAAGTATTGTATCAGGAGGAGTTGGAGACACATGGCCAGGGCTTGCTGTAGACGAAATTCTTCTGCCGTTTTGAGATGTGTATACTTGTGGACCATGTCTTGGATAGTTGTACGAGGACGTTGAACTACCCAAGCTTTGACGATCAAGGGATCTTGAATGATACCATGTAGCTCCTTCAGTATTGTAATCTTCTTTTGGTAGGGGAAAGGGTGGTGGATTCATAGTATCTTCCATATGCCATAACTGGACCTCTCCGACGGGCATCAGTACATCACCACTGCGTCTTCTACCGTCCTCTAGCTCTTTGGATTTCTTACTTTTATCCTTAGTTCGCGTCTTTGCTCTGGGATGAGGGGCAGTCATATACCCCATGGGGTAATGTCCAATGGCTTCTTGTGATCGTGCAGGTATCATCCCCAGCCTCACCATTCTCTCCTCAGCCATATTTGGTACCTCTAATCTTGAGGTTGGTAGGACTGGCATGCTTCCTCGCCTCCAGTCGGAGTCACTATGGGACCTGACATATCTATTGGCAGAAGAAGGTCGATAATCTGATCTGTTGAGTTCCTTGGAATATCTCGTTAATGACCTCCCAACAACGAAAGGTTCATATCCACCTGCTCTGGTCAGTGTAGGTGTTGACCGCATTTCTTCCGGTGGTTTTTCTTTAAGAAACCAGTTGCTGTTTGGGGAG
>OX419335.1:44112864-44155364 GCA_948470475.1 Galaxea fascicularis | reverse complement strand
ATTGTTAATTGTTATCATTTCCTTTAAATAGCTGATAGGACTGATAGATCTCATTGGTTTTGTCGTCGGCATAACACCACTGATGTCGTCAATTCTCGATATATCACTGTAGATATGGTGAAAATTGCAAGTAACGTATACCAGCTCGTACCTCAACCATTTTGAGAACTCAATATCCATCGGGAAAAACAGTGTTTGTAATTTTGCTGTTTGCGTAAATTCATTAACCCGTATCAACATGAGACTAACATGCGGCATTCCATGTAAACAATTTGATGAGCTCCTGATGACAGTGACGGATGCAGTTGCGATGACCGATGAGAACCAACAGCATTCGGGATTGAAACGAAACGTTATAAGTTGTAGCTTTACATTATCCCTTGGTTATAAGATAAGTCAGGGAGCTCTTGGTCCTTAACGAAAGCAAAGTATGCCAGGGATTTGCTAATAGACTTCCATGCATCCATGGAAACACAATTGATCTTCCGATCTAATCTTCATGACCGAAACCATGAAAACCCCATTTTATTAGGACGACACTTACTTTTTAGCTATCATGAATTTTAAAGTTTTTGTCATTTGTTTTTTTATAATTAATTAATTAATTAATTAATTGATTAATTAATCCGTTCATTCCTTCATTCCTTCGTCCATGAAAAGAGCGTGTCCAAAAACGTCCTCTATTCAGTCTTGTAAAAAGTCAAATGCTCATTTTCTATTCTGTTTTACGTGAAAAACGTGTTCAACGTGAACAAGACACTCCCATTTTCGGTGTGACTGTAAGTTAGGTATTCAAAGACCTCACAACCTTTTTGTCCTTTTTTGCCAATTATCAGTGTCATAAAGGACAACAGTTTAATTCACAACAGATACATTGATCTGATATGTGGTATTTATGACCGCTTACAGAAGCATTTTTAGTGCTGTGTTAGAAAATGTTCATAAATTGTAGGTGTTGCGTTTAGGGGTTTACCGTGTGGAGCTTGAACAAGGGTGCTTTGGAAAGATCTGGTATGAAAAACTTTGAACCTCCGACAAATTAATGTCCGGTGTCTTACTCTAACTGGGCCCTGGCCATTATGACAGTATAAAACCTATGCGGCACCTATTCAGACGGAGGTTTGCACAGACATGACTCAATGCGGGCTGCCTCTCAGTAGGGGAACTTGTTTCCTTAATTAGTATTGAGACGTCGGGCAATTAGAGTGCATAATCTAATTAAAGAAATAAACTAGTCACGCAAAGTCTTGTTAATAAGGGCAGCAATTCAGCAAGAGAATAAGTGAATGGGAATGTTTTAGAAGAAGAGTGTGAAAAAAAATCCCCAGTTATATTATTTGGAATGAAATACCGTTATCCGGACAATATGACGATCATCAGCAACAGACGTGTCTTGGAAATGCTAAAAGGAAATAGTCCCCCGTTCGTAACATCCCTCTGTGTTGATATTCTAATGTCAACACAGAAGGATAAAATAAGATAAGCCCCAAATCCAAAGACACAATGGTTATCATTAGCGCGAAGCTGGCGGATTTAAAGCAATAAACTAAGCAAATGCTTATTTATCAGGAAAAAAAAAGACAAGGCTTCGCCAACCACGTTGCACACAAGTATATTCATAGACCAGTATAACGCAGTTTTTAGTTGTGGATTTCGAGACTACAAAGGAAACAGATATATTGATACAACGCAAATATTTAACAATTCACGAACTCGTTCTTGTCGTTTTTCGTTATTTCTTTTGTTTTGGTTTAGTTTCACGAAAAGGCAATAAAATAGAATGGTATTTTTGTTTTCTATCTGTGATGGTCTAGTATCAGTGTAGTATTTCAATCTGTTATTTTAAATATGAATGCTTGTGGCTTTCTTTATACTATCTTTGAGTATTCGATAGGCTTGTGAAGAGATATGTGACACATCTCCAGAAAACCTACACATACCAAATACTCACACAATGTTTTTGCGTTTTGTGAGTTGACTGCAGGTTGAACTGAGTCTCAATTTGCTTGATAATACAAATGAAATCCTCGCGAGGGCCTTTACTTGTCCCTTAGCGTTTGATAACAAATTGCTACTTCCTTTTCTTCTTCTGATGCCCACCGTATTCGTCTCTACTAATTAAAGTTCATATTGAATCAACTTCCACTCTATGCTTGCATGACGTTCTAGTTTCGCGGTATCAAACGAAGATATCATATGGATGAACAAGAACAATTCGTCGGCTATTGATTTAGCGCCTCTTGGATTATTTTTTCAATTAATGCTGGCTTAACAAAACGGAGGTTAAACAAATTTTCAATTGCGTTAACAGCAAGCGAAACATTGTCAGAGCGACTTGTTGCTTATCTCAGTCACTGTATCACTGTGTTCTCAGCGTTAAATGACTAGTAAGGAGCATGTTACATATAACTCTGTTTATTGTCCTACATTATAACATGGCCTGTGGTCATGTTTAAGGCCTAAAGCAAGCTTAAATGGTAAAGAGTTTCTCGCTGATTGATGCACTCTTATGCCTCAAACTATAAGCAATATGATTTCATGCTATTTACCCTCAATAAACTTCAATACACTTGATAACGAATGCAAGTCTTTAAATTGTACTCTACAAGTACTGTTAAGACACATTTATTTATAGTCGTTCAAGTTTTAACAACGAAGCAGCTAAAACAAAGTCTAAACTTACCTGAGCAGATGAATACTTTCTCAACTTGATCCGCTTTTGCAAAAGCAATAAACGATTAATATCAGTACACCCACCGTCGAAACACAATATTTGTCTACTGAATTGTTCAATAAATGTCTACTTTATCAATAGATATCGGACCAGCTAGAACTCTTTCCAATTATTGAAAAGATGAATCGTAATTGGAAAGCAATTGCTATTCAACCAATATCGTGCGGGATTCTTTGACAACAAAGAGGTTCACACGAGCGAATACATTTGTTCTAAGTTACCGAAAGTGATCGAGTTGTCAATGGAATACCAAACAGTGAACGAGGCTTTATTGTCTTTTCCGAAATTTAACTTTGATTTTAATTCATTTAATGCAGGGCCGAGTGATTTTCATTTCGTACGAATGCATTAACGCATACATGTATGATAAGCAATATATTTGTGGCAAATTATTGTTGTAGTTAGGTTATATCTTTCAATCAGTTTGAAGTGATAACTGAAATGACTGTAAAGCTACTGCGTGGTTTTGAAAGAAACTTGTTTACAAATGACTGCAAAGAGGGAGTTATCTTTAATTGTTATACAGAAGTCACAAACGAAGATCAGTAAATGAGCTAAACAGGCCATAAAAGCCATCTCATCTCATACACTGCCGGCTTATTCGGTTCGATCTAAGACCTCCAAGCAAAGAAATTTACACCACACCTAAACACAAGTCAGCGGATTGCAGACTATGAGCCCGAATTGCTTCCAAAGTTCTCGGCAAATCTAAGAAGTGAAGAGTTCACCGATATTGCATAGTTTCTAGGTAATGCATGAATCGAACGAAGGACCTTATTTCAGTAGACATTCGTAGGCCGTGATGAACAGCTGTACTGAAATACTGAACATACTAGCTAGCTAAATGAGAAAAACGACGATAAATTGAATTTGACCGATAATACAACTTGACGTTTCCACAAGAAGTAAATCTCATTGTCTTCTTTTGCCCTAACAGCTTAGATAAAGTTTATAAACTTTATAAACTTCTACGTCTGCAATGGTCACGTGATAGACCACGTAGGCAACAAGAATACCTGTTCTGCTTGGGATCATAAACTTACTTCTTGTATGCGAGATGTGGTCTTGATGCTCTTTACCTTGTCAACACTTCTCCTAGATCTTTTAGCCGAACGGATGAGGAGCGAGGGATTTAACCTCTTTAAACTTCCACAGAAAGTTTATTACAAGAGGTTTAGCATGCTCAGTAGTGTAAAATATTGCGGAAGTTAACGACGGATAAAACGATCCAAACAAATTAGATGTCCTTTCGGTAATCTAACTTACTATCAAAATCCTGATAAACTAACGTTTAAACTCAGTTTAGTCTAGAGTCTGAAATAACTAGCCGTAGGATGTTTGGGTTCGAACAAAGCGAAGTTTGAACTTCGTGCTCACCTCCAATTAACCTCACTCAGACCCGACTTTTTGTCCTCGTTTGCGACCTGGAGTGGAGAGGGAGAAGGGGAAAAAAATTCAGATTTCAGAACTCCAAGACTAGTAGAGGTTCGACTATCGGATAAATGGTACATTCAAGGATGTTTCCTTTGCAGTATACAATTACATACCATTTATATACCTAGACTTTCACTCAACAAAGCGAGTTCTGTGGTTGATTCTTGGTGACGTGCCGCTGATTAAATTCAAAAGTATCCCGACCGGGATACAATTGCGCAGTTGTTGCCCGCGCGCCGAATACAACAGCACGTGATCAGTGCATGACTAAATTAATAATGAAAATTTGGTTTTATCAACAGAGTTGATTATTAAATTGACCACTGTACAGGGATTCCAAAAGCTGATGTTTCGAAACGTCAGCTTTTAAAATCCCTGTACGGTGGTCAATTTATATTATCAACTCTATTGATAAAACCAAATTTCTGTGTACTACTTCCCCACCTATGCAGCACCACAGTTTCTTTAGAAACTACCCCCTTTATTAACCAACGATGGCCTCATCTTCAACACGTGCTCACGTGCTTATTCGTTCAGCGGGATGGACGATTGTGAATAAAGAAGTTGTGCCGTCTTTGTTTGTTTTTGCTATATGATTATGATATGATTATGATATGGTGGAGACAGGATGGCCGAGTGGTTTAGGGCGCTGGATTTTCAATGCGGTGGCCCGGGTTCAAATCCCGCTCTGGCCACTAGCTGGTGTTTTTCTGGGTTCGTGCTTGGTTCAACTCCTAGGTCATCCTTGTAAATAGCCAACTCTGTTGTGTTCATTTGTATTATTTGTTTCATTGTCCCTGAAAAGCCCCTCTAGGGGAGTGGTCAATTAAGTATTTATTTATTTATTTATTTATGATTGTTTAAAGTGCACCTAACCCCAAAATATTTTTTTCGCTTAAATAAATCTTTGCACGAAGCTCTTATAGCTCCTTGTGGTAAGTCGTGGTAAAGATAATGATGAGGATTTATATAGCGCCTTTATCCGAACGGCTCAAAGCGCTTTACAACACTTATTGGGGGACTTTGCCAGACTGCTTTTTAGGCGCAAATTGCAGCCACGCAGTTTACAATCTTATTTGAATGAATAGTAGGATCAACACAGGTGCCCCCAGAACAGAATAAGTTATAGACCATCACACCAGGGACTACGTCCCCTACTCTTTCCGATCAGTGCGTGGGTTCTTTAACGTCCCACACCAGTACTGTGAGACGGGACCTCCGGTTTTATCGTCCGAGAAGACTAGAAAGTCTAACCATTTGCAGATGTCATTACAAAGGTAGCATTTTCTCCTCAGTTAGACCCTGAGTGTTGGTCCGGCCTGGGCTTGAACTCCCGACCTCCCGCACAGCAGTCCGGTGCTCTACCACGGAGCCAACCGGTCGGCGGTTGGTACTTCTCCTGATTAGTCCTCTTCCAACTAACATACACAGTAGCTGTACCTCTCTTTAATATTTAGAATTAGGTTAATTAACGAAACGGTTTTTCTTGTCGTTATTTAATATTGTCATTTTCCATTTTACTTTATTAGTTAATTTCTTTTTTTGCCGGTATATTTTTGTAATTCAGCTATTAAGGCATGACCTGCCTAGATTAGCCTTTGCTAGTTGTGGGCATGCGCTTCACTATAAATTAAATTTTAATTTGAAAAATAATAAAACGTATAAGTGTGTAAATGTACCTGTACGAAACATGTTGCGCGATATTGCGCCTATTTCAACCAAATGCTGACTTTTTATAGGCTGTCCACGACCGAGCTTGAAAGGGGCATGCATATGGGTCTATTCCTGACTTAACTTCACAATTTGATTTGCATAGCATTAAATCTTCGTAAAAATGCACGCAAAGCAGTTTGTGACGTCATGTAAGCAATAGACCCATGCCCCTTACTAGCTCGGTCGTGGGACAGATGACTCGTAACTTTTGACCTATAAAAAGTCAAGATTTGGTTTAAAAGGGTGCAATAGGCTCAACGTGTTTTGAACAGGTGCAAGGATATAATAAAACGAAATATTTTGGGGTTAGGTGCACTTTAGAGAAAGTCTAAGTGTATGGTGATGACATCACTTGACACCCAATTACGTCACGATTTTTAAATCCGCCATCTTGGATTTCAAGATTTCTGTAGAACGTCATACAGACGCCAAATTACACCAAGATGCTACTAAAACCAAAACAAAAACACAACATTGGGTCAAATACATCAACTTCAGATAAGACTGTAAACAGATTGTATAAGATTGTAAAGAGAGAAAAGTCACAGTGTTGGTAGCGTTTGTTCCAATATTAGAAAAAAGCTATAGAGCTGTTTAACTGGCTAAAAATACCATTCACAGTATCAAATATTCTAACTTACTTAACGTTCCCCATTATTGCGTGCGTTTCTCGAACCCCCGAAACTTTTCGGGCCTATTTCGGGTGCCAAAATTTCCTACATCATGCTCAAAACGAAGCCGTTTCCAGGAATGAAATTTTGTAACAAATTTGTCGTATCTTGAAATAATAGTAAAAGGCAAGCTTTTTACAATAAATCGTTTTTCAGGCCCGAACTCCCGTTTACGAGACGTCCGGGGCCCTGGCTATGGATGGTAAACGGAAACTCCGCATACCTTGGTCTTTCTGGAATTTTAATCAGCACGAAACCATCAGTCTCAAAAAAAGGTGACTTTGAGACCACTGTTCTAAATTTTCGAATTTAACGTCGTGCTTGTGGCTCTGCAAAGACGATATTAAACCTATAATTTCGCAGTGTACATTTTCAGCATTGTTGAGGGCGTGATTATTATAAAATTCTAATCAATGGGACTTTTGACAAACATTTAATTTAATATCTTACAATCCTCAGTGAGGTGACGTATTCAAGCTCACACATCCAAAACGAAGAGATGTTCGAAGAAACCAGTGTTGAGGCCGATTATCAGCAAGGTCAAACAAACACTAGTTAAGTAGACTGTACACCTTTCGTGGTGTGACTGTGAAGTCATGTGACTTCAAAGGATATAGCTTGGTTGTTGTGTTGGTGGACGTGAATGGTGAGTTGATTGCGTTTACATTGTTTCGTTTAGATGATGTACAATGCACATCGATTTCAACGTTTATCATGATCAGTTTTTTGTTGATTTGAATATTTATTGAAACTGTCATCATTTCAGTGTAGTTAATTACCATTTGAGGGGTGGTTTGGCCCCGGCGTGATGAACGAGTTGTCTTCGTCCATGGGACATTACACTGTGAACGTCAAACTGATGAACTTTAGAGCGTGTCAAAATGCTTCTGTGCTTTTTGTTCCTAACAACCAGTAATTCGGAAGGAAATGGGATTGACTCTTATTAGGCTCAGAACTTTTCTGAGCATTTTGATTTGTGGCTTCCGAAGTACAGCTGATCATCTTCTGCTTATGTAATGGACCAGAGGCACACACTGCATACATTAAATACGATGGTTGATTGAACGCTATAAATTAATTTATTGATCACAAGACTACCCCTTGCGACGCGGTTGCGCTGCCAATAAAGAGAGATTAAGCATGACGTTTACGGCCAACGGCAAACGGGAAACGGCAGGCTCCTACTCATCATAAAAGCGTGAAATTTCTCTCATTTTAACTTGTCTCGTTCCTTTGAGAAGTTGCTTTATGTCTGGAGCTAACAGGACAGAAGTGAGCTAATATCAAGCAGTGTTCTTGCATTTTTGGCAAAACCCTAATGTCACTCCGACGTTTGCCGTTTGGCGTAAACGTCATGCTTAATCTCTCTATTAAGCACCACGTTTACGGCAAATG
The DNA here is from genome assembly GCA_948470475.1 of Galaxea fascicularis. Classification (NCBI taxonomy): domain Eukaryota; kingdom Metazoa; phylum Cnidaria; class Anthozoa; order Scleractinia; family Euphylliidae; genus Galaxea; species Galaxea fascicularis. The sequence continues at coordinate 44,147,417 of OX419335.1, read as the reverse complement.
GCAAACGACTGCTTGCCGTTTGCCGTCGGTGGTCATCGCGTATTCTGCTTCCCGTATACCCCAAATGTGACAGCGCGCCATGCGATCCAGCAAAAGTCGGTATTCATCTTCAAAATCTTCAAACTGTCTCCTCTCTGTAATGGATTTAATTCACACCCATCAATGCGTTCATGTACAACAAGGAATAACACAACGTTATATCAAAGCATACGATCGCTAATGCATCCGACAACGATGAAAAAAATTCAGTTTTTACACACGTTTGTCATGTAGGTGAAAACAAACCTCTTCACGTTGAAACGGCAAACGGCAAACGTGAAAAATGGCGGGAAAAATAGGACACATGATCATCTCGTCCGTTTGCTGTTTGCCGTAAAGGTGGTGCTTAATCTCTCTACTGATGTAATATTCTCAAACTCTTTGCAGTACCTTAGCAACGCAAATTAAACTGAAAGATTTGATATAAAAAACTGTTCTACAAGCGGCGCTCCAGATTAATTGGTTGTTGATATATTTAGTGATACCGCTATGACAATAAAGGTAGGGAAACTGTGAATTGAAGAGTGTTCTGCTCAGTTGGAGTTACAACAACTTACTCTGCTCTGATGACTCACTTATCCTTTGAGTTATCGTCACTTGTTCGTGCACACGAGCTGCTAGTTTGACCGAGCTAAATAAATCTATTAAAACTATAATACATAAAAGATATTATAATCAATTCTAAAAGAAATAATTAGAAGCTAATAATAAAAATAAAACTATTTACAATATAATCATAAAAAAAAGCAGCAAGATAAAATTAAGATAAAAAGTTCTTAAACGTGTTGAGATCCTTTGATGTTCTAGTATTATCGTCACGGGGAGTTTCATAACTTAGGTCCCACGTATCCAATAGATTTCAGTCCATGAGAAGTTGAATTGCATTTGGGAATTAGTGCTAAAATGTAAGACCCCCTAAGATCGTATGCTGTGGCACGTAACTGAAAAATATATTTAATGTACGATGGAGCTAAATTATATAATGGTTTATAAACTAATGTGGTAAAATTTTAAAGTCTACGATGATACAATGAAGTTTTGTTAGCTCTCTTCAATAGCGATTGATAATCACCAGCCTTGTCTTGAAACGCCCTTCTTAATGCTCGTTTATTTAATTTTTAAAGTTTATCAGAATCATTTTTTAAGTAAAAGTGCCACACGGTAGAACAATTATAATCACACATCATTATGTTATTTACGGCGTTGCTTAGAACAACAGGCTTGCCTTTCTCAACTGAACTCCGGCGGGAAACATTTCGAGCCAGAGACGTATGTTTTAAGTCCGTTTTCTATCGATGTGTGGTAGCTGCTTGGGACAATTGGCCCGTCCAATGTATTTCTCAATTTTATGGCAAGCTTTCATAGGAGATAATCAAATGTATTAGAATTCGAATTTCGGGCAATGAATCTACTGCACACGATATAGTTTTTCGAGCGCGTGGCGTTTTCGGAAGTTTCCGAGAAACACTCGCCAGGTTTGTTTTCTTGTTATTCGCTAACTGCTCTTTTTTTTTTTTTTTTGCTGTCAATGTAGAGAAACCTAAGGTGGTAAAATAGGAAAGTTACTCACAGTTGCTACAATTAACCGCACAAACCAACATAATCAGGGCGATATTAATTTTCTAGATAACTGATGGACAAGTTCAAGACCGCGATTAAGATATTAAGCTCGAGACGGAATGGCTTCAAATGATTACTTACAGCCAAGATACCCTTTCGATAGAGTACGTTACCACCACGCTCCCATTTCCATCAGCCCTCCGCATATATAGAGATTGCTCAATTAATCGAGGTGTCAGTCCCTTTATGAAGTAAACGTGGATAAACCACAGCCGTAAGCAGGTTATCTTGTTATGATCAGGTTCTCTTGGTTTATCGTTATCGTCAATATCCTACGTTTTGTTTTGCAAATCAGGGTTGGAAAGATGTTTGTTTATCGTGTTTGGTAACTGAAGACTGCCGTGGTGTGTCAGATCAAAATCCGAGCTTATGAAGGGAAACTATTTTGACACTGGTACGTAGTAAGTATTCCGTATCGTTGGCCTGCAGAAACAATTATTGAGAGCTGATCCAGGTTTATTTGTTACTTGATTAGGAAAAAGTTAATAGATGGGCTAAATTTCGCCTTTCGTACACGATTGTCCAAGATCACCAGGGAGCAGAAACGCTATTGATTGCATGCTCAATTACAACAGCGTGTGCTTAGTGATAGCACTACAGAGGTTAACCATGCGTTGTAGAAAAGCGTGGGAAATATCTTTCGACTCCATCCGACAAAAAATTGTGTTCCCTTTTCCGCGCATCGAGAATTTGTTCATCGAACGTTTTCAGAATTCATGTTATTTAGGAACTAGCAATTTATTCCTAGCAATTCAGCTACGTCCAAAATTTTCAAGAAATACTTAAAGTGGCCGGGTGTCGAGTCAGAGGGAGTTACATTACTCGATCGTCAGACAGATATTTCCGATCGACATTTTCATTTCACACGCCGTTAAATGTAACCTGCCCTGGTTAAAATAGTTACGAATATGAAAACCAAATTATTTCTCTGCTTTCCTTCCAAAAGTGCTCATTAAAAGTTGAATCTACTAGAGGGTAGCTTTCAAATAATGACTCGAAGCTATGCTAATAATGAATTTTGCCGGTGTAGGTTTTATGACTGACAGTTTCTCAGTTAGTTTCAAAACAAAAAACACAAAGTCAGTAGAACGATCGATTTGAAGAATGGTGTAAAAGGAATTTGTAAACATAACTTGAGAGAAAGTTTCAGCCGGCGATGTAAGTTTTGTGGCAGATTGACTTGCCGACATTTGGCGAAGATTCTCGAACAAACAGATTTGTATGCAACAAAAAGCAAACGTTACAGAAATGCCCATTGAACGACAAGCACAGAAGGAATTGTCTAGAAAGTAAATGTCCTATCGCAACATTCACGGTACGAAACCACCGAACTAGTTAAACGGAAACTGCCTCAATTATAATTACAAAGTTTAGGGTATGGCGGTTCCGTAAAGAAATGACCAATGAACTGTTTGCTCCAATATTAAAAATATATGCAACAATCAAGTAAATACTGATGACACAACAAACAGTTTTTGTTTGTTGTCTGCTTTCTTTTAGTTTAGAAACTGGCAGAGTTTTTTCATAGCCTAAAAGATAAACAGGCAATAGCTAACAGCCGCTTCAAAATAAAGTTGTCAGAATCGAAACTTATTTTCCAATGAACAACCATGAGGTACCTAATGAACCATGAAGTTACAAGCTTAGACACGTTTTGAATTTGAAAAAGAAAAGAAAAGGAAATTAATTGACAGAAAAATCAAAACAAATGACGTTACAAATTGCTTTAGCATGCAATTTTCGATTTCCAGAAAAAAACAATGACACATTCGAGAACTGAGCCACAGGCCTCTGTTGCTAAGATATTTGGATTTCTACCACATCGCGTTTGAATAAGTTTGCTCCCTTACTGATCAGTAAGGTTCACAAGCGAGCAGATTTTGTGACAAGAAATCTAGAGGTTTGCAAAAGTATTATTGAAGGGCAACGACTTTGTGGGTAATAGCTTTAAACACTTTGCAAAGGTGAGCCAAAATTAATGAACTCTGAGTAATTTGGAAACCATTATCCAGAAGATGTGTGTACGACCACCGATCGATGACTCGATGAACCTGTTACTTTAAAGAATATTTGGTAGAATTTGGCCCCGAAACCGAGCAATGTGTGATCTAATTGAAGCATCCGTTCTTACGATGTGTCCTAACCGTAAAGTATTTATAATTATGCCTGCAAAGAGGACGACTGAACGTTTTTAGGCCAAGTTGTTAATAGTTTATGAGAATACATTTGTTGAGTTCCAACTTTCTTTGCTAAGTTAGAGTTACACGGATCTGTAATTTACTTTTCGAATAGGAAACCACTTCCATTTCCTATATACTCTCTTTTGCTCCAGCAATTTTTAAATATTTGCAAATATTGAAGGAATATTCTTTTTGCACTGTGTGCGTTATTTATAGAGCTAATTGATTGGTGAGCGAACAATGCAATGCAAATGTTGCGGAACGAAGATTGAATTCCGTGTGTCATTGAGCTTGTCACGTTTTTATCCCAAAAAACGAGCGAGTTAGAGCTTTTGGCCGCTAGCAAGAAAGACATTCCATAAATAGAAGTCGACATTTATCAATATATGACATTTGAAAGGTATAGTGGTCCGCTGCAGGACTGTGAAAGGTGCATGTCTCCAAAGGGCCGTTAATTTTGAGTCATAATATAAACGGACTTGTAAGATATCAGAAGCGAGACACCTGTCTAGCTAGTGATAACATTACATTTCAAACAATACTTTAATACCAAGTGAGTGCCCTCTCGATTTCATTTTACGAGTTCCGTTCGCGAAACAATCTTTCTTGCACGGAGCCTGCACCGAGAGCTCAACCAGATCTAAAGTCAACTTCGCATCATCCCTGCAGCTTAGTTTCTTTTTGTTTGAGGTACAAATGTCATATTATTGAGGTAAAGGTAGTCCAAGAATTCATATATGCGATAAGCTGAATTAGCATATTTAAAAAATGTTATTCTTAAAAGACACAAAAACATTCCTGTTTAACTTGCAAGAATTTTGTGTAAGATTCACAATTTATGTGTTGTTTATATCGAAACTGTTCAGTGATTAGGAAAATTTTTTCTGTGCTCCAGCCGGTTGGGGATTTTAGTTTTCCATCATGGTCTCAACATAATAATGAAAAAGCTTTCGTTCTATTGTCACATGTAAATATTAAAACATTTTCTATTTTTAACGCAAAAACTTCGTCGGGGTAAAATATCCTTCCGTACTCGACTGCAGGAGCCATTATCAGCTAATCGTCTAAAGTTCAATGCAGACAGGTGTTTCTGTACCATGGACATAAAAGAAAAGCAGTTGTAATGATATAAAAGGTTGCGATGTCCTAGCTCAGCCAAATACATTCACGTTTAATTTGCTATGAGCAAACAGGCGACTTAAAAGCGGAGGAAGCTCAGATGGAAGCTCTTAAACACGTTGTTTACAATTTTTGTTGAACATACTCGTTGACAATATAATTTATGTGGCCTTTATCACGTCCGGTTGATAATATCTAGCTTTTTTTGACAGGTTGAAATGGAGTTATGGTGGATCATTTTGGCTGGCTGCGGAGGCGGACTTCTGCTGTTTGCATATGTGGCGTTTGTCATCTACAAAATAGCTCGACACAGAAAGAGGTAAGTCGTTCTTGAGGAGCAAGTGACCATATAGTGATGCTTAACCATTGGCTGCTTGACTTTTGAATTTAAAGGCTAGGTAATTTATCATGAACTATCTTGGAACATAAAATTAGCTAAAGACGCTCATTAGAATTCTTTTTACAAGAAAATTGTCTTGACTGATAGCTTTAGAGTTACAAGCTTCTAGAGCTTTTTTCGTGGTGCGTATTATGACGAATCAGCAGAATCAGAATTAGATTGTAAAAGAATGTTGTTTGTGGTGGAAAGGCAGTATCCTTGACACCTATAAAAAATCCCTAGGTGTTAAATTTCGACCTAAGCTGGTTGCATCACAAATCCCATACAAACAAAAGCGGGGTTGATAAACTTATATAGAGATTCCTGCGTACGAAGTTTGCGACTGAAATACTGAGAATGGTAGACGCCTCACCAAATGTCGGCTTCAAATGTCCCTAGATTTTTAGTACATGTAGTCAGAGGTTTTTCGTGTACAGATTCAGTTGTTGTATTATTTTATTCACTCCGACTGTAGAAAACGACAAAGTGATCCAGAAAATCTGACATATGATCAAGACTGGACAGTTCATGTTAAAGAACTTATAGAAAGAAGGGAAGATGGCTTGTGTATGGATACTATTTCACGATCCGCCAAACTACGTCGTAAATCCATGATTCCCGGTGAGCCTGAGTTAGTCCTACAGTCTGTGACCACTATAGGGACGCCAGGGACCAGCCCAAAAAAGAACTCCAAAGATAAACAAGACGGAGTAAAGGACACAGCAAACAACGCTTCATGTCACCACCAGGAGATAAGAAACAGTCCTAAAGCTGAACACAGGACTGAATACACCTGGGAGAGGCTATTGCCTGTAAGTGGTGGCAAGGTAAAACGAAGTCACACCTTTCACTACAACCTCTCAGACTACAGAACACCTGTTCGTTCCTTGAATTTTGAGGGAGAACCTCAAGTGCAACTTGACGCAAGTAGGAGTAAATCTCTCAGGGGATATAAGTATTGTGGATCGTCAACAAGTCAAGCATTTCTTGCGAATGGACCGTTACCACCTACTGAGATGGTGATCTCTGTAAAAGATGGGAATGGACAAAGGAAAAGACAAGGTTTTGAAAAACGCTCGAGAGTAGATCAATCACATTCCAAAGTTGCAGTGGCCACAGCTAGAGACGCAAGCGATGATAATAACAAGAGACAACTAAACAGATCAAGATCTGCACCATCAACGCGAGCCAAGGAAAAAGTTGTGAAACGTGAAGCAGAAGACGGATCAAGGGAAAGAAGTAAATCTCTTCGATGGATTCCAGAGCCGGATTATCAGTCGGTGTCCATAGAAGACCTTGTAAAATGTGGAGAGAAAGGCGACGAAAACGACAACCCTGAGGACAGTTTTGAACATCGGCAACCTAACAACACAGAAAGTACAGAGGCTACTCGTATGAAGAGAGCGAACTTCAACGATGCAAAAAAACAGGTTAGCAGATCTGGGTCTGCACCTTCCATCGAAGCAAAAGAAAGAGTAGTACGACATGAAGCAGAAGAACCATCGAGGCAAAGAAGTGTATCCCTACACTGGATTCCAGAGCCAGATTACCAGGCGGTGTCAGTAGGCGACCTCGTCTCTGCAACTCAAACCTGTGTTGAGGGTACTCGCAGTGAAAACAATGTGTGCATCGTGGAGATTCATAATCCACCAAAGAACTGCGAGAAAAAAGTTGTTAAACCCGTCGATTCTAGTGAGATTGGCGGTGGTCGTGGAGACATAACTACACCCCATCAAAACCAACACCGAAAAATTTCAGGCGGTTATGTAAGCAAGTTCCCCGTACCTGGTGTAGCGCAAAAAATATTAGCAAGAAGTTCTATCGGTGACGACAGAAGCCAGAAACAAGATGGAACAGAAACAGCCAATAAAGAGGAAACGCTATCAGTGAAAAATCGCATTCAAAACCTCGAGGGCCAGATTCTCCCAGGAAGAATAACCTCCGACTCCAACAAATGTAGTCCAGCAGAGACAACTTACGGCGACGGAGCAGTGAAAGTAGCCTCAGTTAAGAGTGATACCAACAGCCCACCAAAATCAAAGCTGAATACAAATGAAACGCCACCAGCCAATGTTGCCATGGATGAACTCAAAATCGACAATGGCCCAACAATTCTGCCGTCGCAGATAAATAAACAACCCGAAGTCAGAGCGATTGGTAAAATGAAAATAGTGAAAAATGAAGACGCTCCTGCATGGTTGGTGAATCAAGAAAGAACACTTCAGCGCCCCAAAAGAGTATATCCCGCGGGATTGCTATTAACGAAGACAAATCCACATGACGATCAATCATCGAAAGCAGATGCCCCTCCACCAAGTACGAGTGAGCTGGTAAAAGCTGCTTTGAGGAACAAAAACAAAATAAACACAATTGATAACAATAATAATCTCCTCAACGTAGAAGAAGAAAACAAACTCACATCCTTCAGTTCCTCCCTGAGTACTGAAGTGAAGGCATCAACTCCACCAACAAAAGATATCATGAAAGGGACATCTATCTCAGTAGGACAAGAGGTAGATACTCCGAGCTTGGAGGAAAAGAAGAAAAACTGGAAGCGTGAACAGATTGTCGATCAGTTGCACACCGCTCGACAAAGGAACTCGAGCCAGAACTACATTTTTGGTACTGGTTTGGCGTATCAGTCCTGCATGCCTGAACTGCAAAATAAACTAAAACAACTAACACTTGCCAAGTGACTCACGCAAAAGCAGAGCAGTTAACAAAACGGACTGGTTTTACAATACATAACATCCTATAAAGACATTGAGAATAGTAATCAAGATAACCCTAAGAAGGAATGCTGGGGTCAAATTGAAAAGGTTTACCGAACGTAATCAACCATATAGGACAGTCAAAATACATGGAAAAGTACAGAGAACGTGACTGCAATCATGCTCATACCCGTCTTGTGTTTATTGAAATAGCAACTGATACCATGCCATAGAAAATACAGCCAATCAAAATGCAAAAAAGCCGATGTATGTTTCGTCGGTATTCCATCGAAACGTCTCGAGCACCGCATTGCTTGTGCTGGGCTATATATTTTCTATGCCTTGGTTTAAAATAAGTATGAACGTGTGGAAATCATATATTGTAACTGCAGATTAAACTCAATGAAGATACAAGTGAGTCAAGTGATGATAACAGTTAAGAACACTACTTGAAAAGCACCATTTCAGATAAAATCTCAGCTTGGCTATAAGCAGACAAAAAATCCTACAGTGCCTTAAAGAAGCAGCAGCACCGAGATACTAGTTCATACGTATGTCACGAGTAGACTCGATTATTGTAATAGCTTATTGTTTGGTTCACCGAAATATCAGCTGTCTAAGTTGTAGCGTGAACACTAGTACACGCTTAGTTTTTTTGTGCTCCAAAGTCGTGCCTCACCTCTACTTCGTGAGTTACACCGGCTGCATGCTTGTTTCGTACCGTATTGTATACAAAATAATACTTTTTACAATAACTGAGGGAATTGTCGTGCGCTGATTGACTAATTTTTATCATCAATAAGAGTATAGACACATGAATGACGCAATCGAGGGAGGATCTTGAAAACTTCGCCAACAGTTCAGCGCTGTTTAGTTCTCGAAAGTAAGCGACAAAAAGCATCCAGACGGGACTACTTGAAAGAGAAAATCATCCAAATTGTTTTAAAGGGAAAAACGTTAAAGTTTAACGTGGTACCCGATGAATGGAGTCTGTTTAATTTTGCCGTGTTCAAAGTAAAACAAGCGGACTGAACTTGGTAATAATTCATCGAGTTTTAAAGAATTTCCGAATGGAATAAAGGTTAGTTATAGAAATTTTGGCTCTGCATTCTGTTTTTGAGTTATTTTATGCAATTTGAAGTTTATGACGCCGTACGTTTCGGGATCGCTTTCGTTCAAAGGATTTCAGGTTTCGCTAGAAAGTCTACCTTTGATTGTTCTGGCTCTACCAAATTGACACATTGGCCCGATTTATACTAGAGACGGATCATCCGTCTGGGACGAACTTGGGCAAAGAACGATAGTTCGTCTGATAATTCGTGTGCGTATAAATACGGGCAAACAGACGGATCATCCGTCCAGACGAACTATCTGGATAATTCGTCGATGAACACGAATTATCCACATAGTTCGTATGAACGGATAATTCGTCTGTTTGCCCGTATTTATACGCAGACGAATTATCAGTTAGAGCGTTGGATTTGAAATCCGTAAGTCGCGGGTTCAAATCCCGTTCTGACTGCTGGCTGATGTTGTTCTCGGTAGCCCCGAGTTCAACTTCTCGTCTACGCTTGTAAATAGCCAACTGGTCTGCCTCCCGCCAGTTGGGATTCTTACCTAGTTATGTTTATTTGCCACTATTTGTTTGCATTGGTCCTGAAAAGCCCCGATGGGGAGTGGCCAATTACGTATACATACATACAAACTATCGTTCTTTGCCCAAGTTCGTCCCAGACGGATGATCCGTCTCTAGTATAAATCGGGCCATTGTCAGCGTTTGCTGTGGAAACCACTCGCCGGCGACTCGTGATTTCCACAGCACTTTGACAATGTTATGACGCAATTTATCATCATAAAAACTGACGTCAATTTGTTAAATTTACATTTAAAGTATTGCACAGAATGGCCGCTGATTATTCGCACCAATTAATATCCGTTTTACCTCCATCAAAGCATAGTTTACGGCGCAATCAGGATTCTACATTTTTATTAGCATCTCCCAAAGTAAGAAACAAGAAGACCATGAGTTTAAATCCTTTACTTGTGCCGCTTCAAGACTTTCGAATCTGCTTCATCTAAATATTCCAATATTTTTAAAAGTAGACTAAAAACTTTTTTTTTAAATTTAATAACGTATTAAATTAGTAGGTTATTTGGTATCAAGTGATTTCCAAAGTTTAAGTTGCAGCACTTGTGATGTATTCTTTTATTTTAACTTTAAAATTGTAATTTCTGATGTAAGGGGCAGTTGAATATTTTTAAAGGATCTGCGCGGTGTAAACTCTAATTTATTATTATTATTATTATTATTGATGGTTTTATTGTCACTTCCCACGTTCATCGAGGAAGCTTCAACTAAAAGTTCTCAACGGCAAAACGTCATCCAGTCACACAGCAACGAAGATAGCGCCATCCACACGAGCTTTTCTCTCGCATACCCTTGCACTGCAAGACCCATTTTCCAAACGACGATTTTTACCGGTTCAACTTCAAGAATAACCGCGAATCATGGACGTAACCAGGGTTTTTCAAAGTGATGAGGGGGGGGGGGGGGGGGTTCACACTGTGTCAAACACAGGGCACTCACCATATTGTCACCCGAATATGGTAAGTTGTTTGCTTAAAAAAAAACTTACAAAGGGAGAGGGAGGGGGGTCACGGGCACCCCAGGACCCCCTAGTTATGCCCTTCCCGAGAATTAATCCAGTTAGACCGTTAACCGACTGTTTTACATGTCCCTGTTTACAGGCTTGGGACGAAGATCTCTAACTTCCTTTCTGAAAGCTTTTTGACAACTTTTTGTCAGATTTTGAAATATGCACATACACTTGATCGGTGAGTTTTCTTCTCAGGATATATTAAAGATCGTTTTATACGTGAAACTAACCGCTCCATCTATGACGTTATGGATTGGACTGTCAACGAAAACATTCCCGGCTTAATGTTCTTCATTGATTTTCAAAATGCATTTGATAGCATTGAATGGGATTTCCTTTTTAAATGTATTGAAGCTTTCAATTTTGGTTCTGAATTTCACCGCTGGGTAAAACTATTCTACAACAAGATATACAAAGCTGTATTATGGACAGCGGCATAACTTCAAAGTCGGAGACAAAACCACACCAAAACAAATACAAGATCATAACGCAACGCAGCAAAGTCACGTGACGACTAAACTAGGCCCCAGGACATCACAAAAAAACGTATTCAGTAACATTTGGTCCTCAAAAGGGTCTACGGGAAGATGACAATCAAATCCTTCCTTATTCCAAAGTTTGTTTATGTATGCTCGGTACTGCCTACAACTAACGAATTGGTGAAAGAATTGAATCAACTGCTATTTAGTTTCCTTTGGAACAGCACGAATAAGTCAACACGCGTTTCGGTAATAAACAAATACGAAGAAGGTAGATTAAAAATGATCAATTTAGACTGGCATGGCTAAATCGTATATTTGAAGGCCAGAATGGAACGTGGAAAACCTACCTGCAGCACTTGCTAGAAACCATGGGAGGTTTTTTCTTCTTAAACTGTAACTATGATATTAAGGATTAGAAAATCTCCTCTAAGTTTTATTGTGAACTACTTTCTTTCGCCTCTCAGACTGGCAAAATGTTATTTCGAATATAATAAAGAGATTCGCACTGACAAAAGACCAGTCTTCTTCAAAAATTATTTTGAGGCAGGAATGATCTTTACTCAAGATCTACGTTTCAGTTTAAATATAAAAGACTCATTTAGCCACTAGTCGCACAAGATTTCCAAACTATTAACTTTTTGCAATGGGCTGGCCTTCGACATTCAATACATTCCTCTTTAAAAAATACGATTCCCTGTCCATCTACAGCCTCTCCATTATTTCTAGTTGACGACTACATCTTTGATGTCAGAGAAAAGAAATCACAGGACTGTTACTCATTACTTTACGCAAATTCTAAATTGAAAAATAGGGTGATGCCATGCCTCGTAAAATATTAAATAACTTGTGAAGAATTCTTAAGGTAAATTGATTTTGATCGAACGTCGAACGTTTCGCCGCTTAGGGCTTCATCAGTGAAATTATATATAATAGGCTTCAAAACGGACGATCTGTGCCATTTTGCAAGGCAGAATCTAAAACGTTATACCACCTCCTGTATCAGTGGTCTTTTGTTAGACAGTTCTGGGATGAAAATCAAGATTATTGGCACCAACTCTCAAATCACCAAATTCGTCTTACTCTTCAAGATGTTTTATTTGGAATAATAACTAAACCATGCCCTTTACTTTACTGAATTATGTTATAATAATTGGGATTGGGAAACTGTTTCTATGGGACTGCAGAAGAACCCAGATTCGACCCAAAATCCAAGGATTCCAAAGTAAAATAGTCATCAAATATAAAACCGAAGGAAAGATCAATAACACAAACTTCTTTAAGAAAAAGTGGGTACTATTCGCAGTTCAATTGAAGAATTGCACTACAAATGGACTTGTGTGTGGTATTTACAATCGTAAGTGCAACTGTAACCCATTGTAAGTCTCTTTTTTTCTTTACTTCGTCAGTAGTAGCATATATTTCAATATTGTAACCATTATGTGTAACTCTAAATTGTAAGTGATCTTTTGTTTTTTTGTAATTTGGGTTGGTACCTTAAGTTGGTATTGTAAAGGCCCTGGCAAACGAGGACACATTGTTGCCGACACAAAAAGTGTTTCTGATTTTATTCAGAAACATTTTGTCTCCACAACAAATGTTCTCCAGTTTGCGCAGCATGGAAACACAACATTCATTTTGTGTCCCGCGCCGAAGAAACATCATGAACAACGTGTCCTCGTTTGCCAGGGCCTAAATATTGTAAGTAGAGTTAAGTATTCTATTATTTATAATAAAAAAGGAAAAAAGAAAAAAAGAAAAGGACGGCTGATAAGGAAGAACTGTTATCAGGTTGTGATAAAGAGAAAGAAATTATTATAATAGCAGCTACATTAGATTTCAGGAAGCGTACAAGGAAGTAGAGCACACAGGAAAAGCATGTCGGCCGAAGATCGCTACTAAAGAAACAGAGGAACCGGCCTCATTGAAGTATGAGCGGTAAAACAACATTACGGCCACCAGATTTCAGTAAATTAGCATACCAATTCCAAAGGAAAGGCATACGTGTTTAAGAGGTAACGGAAATGTCACAACACTGGTATATAACACTATCGGAGGCAACTTTTGTTTCGGAATTGGCCTTGACAATTTATTGCCGTTGGAACTGGAATTGGTAAGTCAATCCATTAGGGGTGTCTGAACCAGGAAAACAGGACTACCTCTTCGAACATTTCTGGCGAGGCAAACCGAAAAAGCTATAACAATTAATCCCCCAACCAAAATTTTCTGGAAATTGGGAATAAATGAAAAGCGCCCCATATTATCGTCCGTATGGTGCTAACACAGTCGAGGACTCCTTCCCCCTTTTCCTCTGCATAAACCTTTTCATTTCTGCCATGTGTTAGCGCCAGACAACTCCTCTGTGTAGAGCATTTAGACTAGCACCATACTACACTACACAGGTAGATCACAGAAAAAAGGATCAAATCAACTGAGTTGATAACGTAATATGTCACTAGAAAGAGCAGTCTTCGAGCTCCTTTCGTCAGCTCTTCGATTCGCTATACTGTACGATCTCCTTGCTTGCATTAGACAATCTTTCGATAAGCACTTTGCCTTCCGCTGAAGAATTGAACGAAACCTATGAATCTATCCTTTTGGCACTATCCCTCCTTGTAAAAACAAATTTCATCTGGAGGACAAACATCAAAACTGCCACAAACAAAACAACGACAAGAAAGACTTTCCAATGTTTCCTAGTATTTCTTTTATTCCCTATAGGACTTGAATGGGACGTCAGATCAAGAGGTAATATCTGAAGACCGGACGAAAGTTCTTTGAAGCTGATGAGCCACGCTCCTCTTTTCAGCGCCATTGTGAGAAAGAACCAACGCTGGGATTTCTGTAAAGAAACAAATGACACTACATTTGTAAAACGGTAGGAAAAATACCAAAAAGACACTATCGTCCAAACTGCTCGTTTATCATGAGTAGCTTTGTATGTAACCACAACATAAACCTACTGTGAACCGCTGCCAAATGAACCAAACGATGAGGTCTGTTGTTGCTGCGGTTGAATGCTTCCAAACCCTTGTGTCGGAGATTGACCGGCCAAAGCTCCAAAAGAAGGTATACTGCTGTGAGATGCCAACGCACCGAACGTGGGGCTACCTGAAGATCTGAAGTAGCGAGTTCATCGTTATTGCTTTTTCAAGGATTAAGAAGTGCAAACAAAAAACAAAGGATTCAAATTTAGCACTTAAATAAAGGAAGAAAGAAAGGAAGAAAGGAAGAAAGAAAGAAAGAAAGAAAGAAAGAAAGAAAGAAAGAAAGTATCTTTGAGAACGAGTCGACGTACAGCCAGAATACACGAAATTATAATTAATACTTTATTGCTGTGTCCATTCACTGTGACCAACAATATCATGAAACATATCATTGATGTGTTTTGAAACGATTGCTCAGTTTTATCGTTTGCCTCACGAAAAAATCAGTGGAAGCCAAACTACAATCGGGCTACGAACTGGCGTACGCAGGTGGAGAAGCTTTGAAAGCATTTCCCGCATAATTATTACCACAAACAAAAATAAGGAAACCAGACACTCACTGTCCAAACACTCCAGTACTTCCAGCACCAAATACCCTAAAAATCCAAAGGAAATTTTACAAGAGTTTTTAATGAACTTCTTAAAAACAAAGATAAGTCGATATATTCCAAGACAGACTCCACGTCTACATTTAACCCTATATATATATGTATGGGTATTGGCCAATACGCATACATCCTATACTTTAGCAGGCCATTAACACTTTCACTGCCCGAAGGGCACTTTACAGATTTTACTCTGGTTAACGCCAGACGAATTCACTCGTCAAAGGAAACCTCTTGGGGTGAAAGGGTTAAACCAGCAAAAGTTCCCCAGTTTACAACATGCCTCCAAAATAGGTGCTCTTTCACTAAGCGGGAGGCCGAAATAAGTAGCCTCAGACTACTGAGGCCTTCCAAGGGGTGCTGTGGTGTCGCTTTGTCGCTCGTTTACGACTCCGTCTGTCGCCTGTTTGGCTTGGGACAAATGTCACTGTAGTAAACAAAACAAAGAGGACTTTAGAGTGCATTGTCTCTGTCGCAAAGCGTCGCGCATTTTCTGCCCATTTCTGACGGTTGTCAATATTTTGGGAGAAGATTGCCTCCTGTTTTTGGAGCCATGTCGCGTGTCCCTTCTACCCCTTGGAAGGCCTCACTATTTGTTATGAACATTTCAGCACCCGGATCAGCAGGTTTTCCAGTGCTCTTCAAACGTCGGAACGAGAGGTTGCCATCATTGCCACCCACAGAAGATCTCCTCTGCAGGGACAATTTCCCCAAGTTATTACAACGAAAGTAAGTCGTTACTAAGACAAAACAACTATGCAAAGTGATTATACCCTCCGGACGGACCGGCACCCAGGCCTCCTTGCGGGGAGCCACCAAATGCTGGAGCACCTCCAAATGCGGGACTGGAACCAAATGATGGTGAACCACCAAACACGGAGACACCAGCTGAGGGTGAACCAAAGGGCTGAGATGAACCGAATCCTAAACTGGTTCCTGAGAATTACAAGGAAAAGGAATCGTTGTAACATAAACTTAAACTGCATTACTGCAAATCAGTTAGAACACTTACTGTATTCCTTACCAGGGCATGATGCACCACCAAAGCCAAAACCAGAGGACAACACACTGCCCCCCTGCGAACTAAACGAACCTCCAGAGGACTGCGACCCAAATCCAGGTTGACTAAACTGGCTACTACTAAGAGAACTCTGGATTGAGAGACAATGAAAACGCATCAGTGATAGAGGAATCGTTATTTACGGCGGTGAAATAGTCGTACATGGGAAATAAACCTATGGTGCAAGAGCGCATGCAAGACGATCGAGCTATTAATGACAGTGAAATAGTCTACAAACTTGAAAAATGTGGCGCAGTCTACAAAACCAACCTTGAAAATGTCATCGCCAGACTTTCCACCGAACAAAGAAGGCTCTAATATGTGAAGGAAAAAAAAAGAAGAACTAAAGTGACATGCTGTGTGGATTTTAGTAGATAACAAGCTGTCTTCAGAACAGCAATGCAGGGTAGGCATATTGTGAATCAAGTCATTCAAAATGATGATTATAAATAATAAGTTACGAAAATTAACTGCTTCCACTCTCACATTGCTAATGATAAATTATAAGAAGGCAAAACCAGAACTAACGTGTTGTTACTGAGGCTGAAAATCCTTGCGTGACTCCAAACGGGTTTGTCTTGTTGGACTGTGAGGTGCCTTGCCCTCCCAATCCAAAACCGCCAAAGCCAAAACCTAACGCTGCAAGAGAAGTCAGACAAAAGCTGTTGAACGAGGAAGAAGTACATACAGTGACGCTGCATGTAATGACTATCAACAACTTCTAAAGCACTGACTTAACGCGAGCAATTTGGCAGTCGTAAAGCACACAAAATCTTTCTTACCATTTTCAGCTGGCTTTGATGCTGTTACATCAAAACCACTGCTGGTAGTCTGGGTAAAAGATGATTGGCCAAAGGAAGTCTTTGCTCCAAATACCGACACTGTACCAACTGGTGCAGACCCAAACGTACTGCCTTGACTACTAGCAGAAGAGCTAAAAAGCTGAGGGCTTCCAAAGCCGACACCACTACTTGGTGTCTGAAACACAGATGTGGGTGCTGATGCACTAAACAGGCTGGTACCAGTTGACGTGCTTGTAGCAGATCTCAGAGAGCCAAATGCAGGGGTACTCTCTGCATTTGACACTGTCCCAAAGGCACTGGCAGGGCTTGTGGGTTTGCCAAACAGACCACTGCTTGCTGACGTTGACAAACTCACACCAGCAGTTGACGTTGCAGCAGTTGATGGAGGTGCTGATATACTGGTGAATGGAGAACTTGCTGTTGGTGTTGATGTTTTAGTTGAGGCCGGATTGATACAGGTGAAGAAAAAACTGGCAGAGCTTGTAACAGATGACGGTGTTCCAGTAGGTAAACCAGGCAAACTGCTTGCGGTTGTGGTGGCAGGAGGTGCACTTGTGTTAGCACCACCAGATGGTAGACCAAACAGGCCACCTGAAGAGGCAACTGTGGTAGCTGAAGGTGCTGTAACAGTAGTATTAGCACCACCAGACGGTAGACCAAACAGACCGCCTGTAGAGGTAACTGTAGCAGCTGAAGGTGCTGTAACGGTAGTATCAGCAGCATTAGACGGTAGACCAAACAGGCTACTGGTAGAGGGAACTGTAGTAGCTGAAGGTGCTGTAACAGTAGTATTAGCACCACCAGACGATAGACCAAACAGGGTACTGGTATTCGGAACTGCGGTAGCTGAAGGTGCTGTAACGGTAGTATCAGCAGCATTAGACGGTAGACCAAACAGGGTACTGGTAGAGGGAACTGTAGTAGCTGAAGGTGCTGTAATAGTAGTATTAGCACCACCAGACGGTAGACCAAACAGGGTACTGGTATTCGGAACTGCGGTAGCTGAAGGTGCTGTAACAGTAGTATCAGCAGCATTAGACGGTAGACCAAACAGGCTACCGGTAGAGGGAACTGTAGTAGCTGGAGCTGCTGTAACAGTGGTATTAGCACCACCAGATGGTACACCAAACAGACCGCCTGTAGAGGCAAATGTAGTAGCTGAAGGTGCTGTAACACTAGGCGGATTAAACAAACCACCTGATGTAGAAGAAACGGCGGGTGTAGCAGAACCAAAGATACTTGTAGTCTGAGGTAGTGTGCTCCCTGCGCTCCCATGAGCCGCTGTAACAGACTTGCTACTTTCAGATAATGCCTGTATGAACACACCTCCTTCACCCAACGAAATAGCAACTTTAGATGATGTACTGGCTGCAGTCATATCTTTATTTTCAGATAGTGTCCCTGTAGATAATGAAGGAGGTGAAGACGATCCAGATGCTGCATTAGTTGACACTGCAGTTTGAGCGGTTTCAAACACATTTCCTGTGCCACCAGCACCATAGGATTGCATCAAAGCACTGTTGATGCTTGTGGAACCACTGGCTGTGTTACCAGAACCAAATGCACTGCTTGTGTTGCCCAGGGAGTAAAGATTTTTAAAGAACCCCTCACTGCCTGAGGTTGGAGCAGAAAATGGAAATGATGGTGCTGGTACAGCAATTCCACTGGAAGCGGTGATGGCTGGACTTGAGGTTGCTACTGTCAGGACAGACTGTCAAGTACAACGATTTTGGTGTTAAGGTACGTTTATAAAATAACTGAGAAGCTTTTATGTCAGGTAACATGAGGCCTTGTATCTAAGTGAATATGGATGCTACCCACCAAGCCTAAACAAACCAATAAAGTAACAAACTGAAGGAGGAACCTTCAGAGTCCGTGCTGGTTTATGGATACAAAATTCAAGGAGTATTCAAGAGGAACTCAAATCTAAAATCAAATTCCAGGACTTTTCAACGATTTAAGGCGTAGCATGACCCCTGTTGCTCGCGTATATTTCAACATTTCCTCGGCAAAACGCAGATTAAATCAAAAGTGCGCATCAACACAAAGACAAGTAAATGAAAGTATTTAACATTGCCCCCAAAACAAATAAAGCTGAAAACAGAGCACTCTTAATTATTCACGTCACTCACCTCCCTACTCTTGTCTTGCTGTTGACCAGTTGATGTCGCTTGACAACTTCCATCACCCGATGCAAATAAATTTCTGTTGACTCTTTGGCTTGGTGTGACACTTGCTGGACTAAAGGCAGCAGCAGATCTCACTGCAGTAATCTGACCAGCTGCTTTAACATCGCCTGCAGTACCACTGAAGCTTAACTGATTGGGTGCTGAGAAGGTTGTCCCAGATGAGGATCCGAGATTGAACAAAACACCAGCTGGAGGAGCAAAACTTGGTGGGACTGAAGTGACTGGCAACTGACTAAGCAGAGAAGCAGCTCGAGTTCCTGATAATGGTGGTCGCAATCCACCAGTATTACTAGCAGAAGAGCTTTGTGTTGGTGGACCAAATGCCGGCTTGAAGACTGGAATAGGGTTCACAGTGACATTAGGCGCCACAGCAACAGCAGTCAAAGTGGTCTCTGGTGAGGTGTTTGGTGCTTTGAAAGTTACCACAGGGGGCCCAGGCTTACCACTCTCTGCGGACTTTAAGATAAACTCAGTGCTACACTGTGGCTTTGTTGAGGGTTTTTGGGCCTCTGCTGTTGCTGCCATTAAAGCAGCATTGGCTATTGCTTTTGCAGCTGTGTTTTCTGTATCATGACCCTTCGCTTCTGCAGCTCCTTGTGTTTGTGGTTTGTAAGCGACAAGTGTAACTGGCTCAATGCTTGCTGAAGGGTCAAGGTTGCTGTTGCTTGGTGGTTGTACCGCATTCTGAGTTGCACTTGCCCTGTTAATGGCTGCCATTGCTGCCGCAATATTAGGTGGAGTTTCAGAGCTAATTACTCTAATGCCTGGAGGTAATCCACTCTTGGATGCGGTTACTGCAGCAGATGGCGCCTATGGAGAAAAGTGCAATTTTTATTTCATTAATTATTTACCACGTCCTCACAGGGCAAAAACTCATACTGGTACAAAAACAAAGGAGGAAATGAATTTGCTTAATTTAATATTCCGTACCACTGTTACCATAATCCTCACAACCAAAACCACCACCACCATTACGACCACCATCAGTATCACCATCGTCACTCATCAGCATAAGCATCAACATCACCAACATTATCATCACCATTAGCGGTAGAAACAATACACGTTTTCAAGATCGGCCAAATACATCTAACTAATAAGAAACGGAAGTTATTTATAAAATCAAAAATTACTAAATGATGGTGATTATCATGACGATGACAATGATGACGAGGGCGATAATGTCATGACGATGACGATCACCATGTACAACAAAGTCTGTGAGTATCATTCTGTGATGGATTATTATTTTGATAAACAGGCAGTGTTTTTCACAGATCAGTGACATACATGTAACAACACAACAAACAAAACTCAGCTTTAGCATTGCTTCTCATATTACACAAAGCTCAAACTTGGGCACCTACAAGTAGTACCTGTTCCTTAACTCCTGGAAGGATAAAGCCATTGGATGTAGGTGCTTCAGCTGTTCCTTGCGATCCAGCTGGCTTACCAACTGCAGAAAATGCACCAGTTGTAGAAAGCTGTGGGGTGGGTTTGCCTCGCGAGCTCTCATCAGCTTCAAGTCTCTGGGGCTGGGATGCGGGTTTCTTCGCGTCAATTTCCTCCTTCTCAACTACTGATGGGAATGCACTCTTTCCAGCAGCATTGGAAGGGGATGGAAACGTGGCAGCTACAAAGCTGAGGCCTGAGGCAGCTGCAGAGGATCTAGAAACAGTAGTAGATACTTCACTCAGCTGCTTTAGTTCTTGCTTATGTCCACGCACCTCATCACCGTCAGTTGAAGAACTCTCTTCCGAGACACTTTCATTGTCTTTAGCTTCCAACTCCTGTTGTTCTGTTGATGGGAGACTTACGATAGACCTGCCCTTTCTACTTTCTACTGCAGCACTTGGATACACAGCTGGCGTTGAAGATAACAGTGGAGCCCGAGGTTTACTTGGCTTCACGGTAGGAGTTTTGGCAGCAGTGCTGGGAACTATAAATGAAGGAAGGAATGTAACTTTCGAAAAACGCAAAAATGATTTGAGTTATTGCCTAAAGAGAATGAAAGCTTTACAGAAACATTCTCCGGGATGGCAATGTTGTGTGATGTGCATGGTCTACAAACATAGGGAACTGATGATCAGTGGCTGATACCCAGACTTACCAATAATACTTCGTCTTACTGGCGTATTACGTCTTTTCTGAAGCATGCTTCTCAACTGAGCTTGTTTCTCTGGAGAAATTGGGGCTGAAAGGTGTAAGATAAACATAAGATTCCTTGAAACACAAGGTACGCGCACTTTTATAACAGAAAGCAGCACTTAACTTAAAGTAATGGTAACTGCCACTGCACCTGAAGGTCTTTGAGGAGGAGATCTAAGTTCTTCTTTGAAAACAGCAAAAGGATTACTAGTCGACCCATCTCTGCAATCATAAAATAATCTTCAAAGTAGTGCTTACATCGTTTACAAAGATAAAATAATCGTTATTTCACAATAAGACGTTGTAATCATCCCTCAATAGTAAATAATGGTTAAGAGGCAACTGTTCGTGGCTTGAAACCACAGTTCTTATGACACTTGTCAGGAGGGAAAACATGGTACATGTACATGTATGTAACCCATTCGACTCCGTGCCTATGGCAACTCATAGCTACTACAAACTATCATAACCCACTCAACTGTTATGGAAAATCCAAGTAGTTTTTCAGTGTTATGTCCGTTGTCTGGAATAACTAACATTAACTACCACTAACGTTACCGTGCACTGGATGTGTTTACTGAACTTCTCTGCCAGGAGGTTGATAAAAGCTTTCGGGTTTTCATTTCTTCAGTGATTTTCTCCAACTTTGCCCCCTTAAAAAAGCATAAATATCATTGCAATTTTGTTTGATTTGGCATCGCATACCATGTCTAATTGACATATCTTGATGCATTTAATGACGCAGTACTTACTTGATCTTGTGCAATTTTATGATTAATCTTCAAGGTTTTGAAAATTTCATCCAGAGCTGGACGTTGGATAGACCTGCAAAACAAGAGACAACAGGGCTTTACAATGGTTGCCATAATGGTAACAGGCTGGTCAGACAGGTTCTGCGATAGGAAGGTGTTAAGGTACTCGCCCTCTCTCCCTATCACGGTTTAACGTGGGCTTGTATCTGAAGCTTGTCAAGTTACATGTACCTTGATTTTTGTTACACATTAAAACAAATGCGTAACAAAAGATTTGTTGAGTGCTCAGATGTAATCTTTTAAGAGAAAAACAACAGCAGATTGCGCAGAGGTTAAACATGAACCTCTAGCACAGCCTTTTGCACCAAAAGACCATAGCAATATAAAAACTACTGTTCATTTTTGGTCGATTGTCATTATTTTAAATTGGTTCATCAACTGCAACTTGGTTGGATGGTAATGGTAATGGTAATGGTAATGGTAATGGGATTTATATACCGCATTTTCTGTTTATATATATTCAAATGCGGTTTACATCATCCAACCCACCCAACCCATGAAATCACGAAATAGCACATAGACCAGGCCAGCACACCGGGAACTTCATGCCCTACTCTTTCCGATTAGTGTGTGGGTTCTTTAACGTCCCACAAGGTTATGAACATTGAAGTGTTGTGAGACGGGGCCTACGGTTTATCGTCCTTATCCGAGAAGACTAGAAAGTCTAACAATTTGCAGATGTCATTACAAAGGCAGTACTTTCTCCTCAGTTATTTAAAGACCCTGAGTGTTGGTCCGGCCGGGGATTGAACCCACGACCTCCCGCACGGTAGTCCGATGCTCTACAACAGAGCCAACCGGTCGGCGAATATTGTTATATGGAGCAACTGTTATATGTATGTTTTGAATTGGTCCATTCTTACGATCACAACAGCTTTTATTTATGATTATGTCTCCTGAAGCGTTGTTACCTTTTCTGTTCATTTTCTTTGTTCCACTGCTCATCAAGAGCCATGTTCACCTCCCTGGGGAGTAAAAAATGTGTGTTTTCACAAACAAACCAAACCAATTTCACTTGTAAATTTACGTACTTATAGCTGTGTGTATAAACTGCCTTCTGTGATGTTTAAGGAGTGCAGAGGTAATCAAAGCCTTTGATCTTCTCATGCTGTGACCTCGTGGCATGTATGCACATGCATTTGATGGTTTTTTTGTACTTGTTTTTGAATTTTACCTTACAAAACCTTACATTACATACATTACAATACCAACACTGCTTACATCACAGTACTACAATGTAGCTTTTACTCTACGACAGGATAACATCAGAAGCATCTACTGAGTCAAAAGTGTTGATTTGCCTCCTTTTCAAGAGATCTTTTCCCCCAAGAAAGCCAATTTCTGTAAAATCTCTTCTGAGAAGGGTCTCCTAGTTAGCGCTTAATATGCTAAATACCAATGACACTAATGATTACGATTGGTTTTCAGTTTTAATCGTAACTGATACCTGAGTGTTTCATCAAGGTAAAGGTGTAAGTTTCTGATGTCACTCATTTTTTTCGTGTTCACTGGATCCAAAGCTCTAGACTGTAAAACAAACAAACAACAGATCTAAGGGACTGCTTGATTACCATGCAATGGTTAATTATATACCAGACATTTTCCACCTTCACCACGTATGGTCCTGGTAACGTCGTGAACCAGTTCACCAAGTTGCGCCGTAGCATACATGGTCAGAAAATTTGCCCAGAGTACAGGAAATGTGGCATTTTTCGCTACAATACTAGATACTAAAATACTACACAACACTACACATACCAATCTTTACTACACAATATTAAACAATTTTATCTTTTCTATCAAGGTCCTAGGTTTTACAGTTCCCCTAATTCTGATATTATTTTTTCAAACCCTCCTGCTGTTTTTAAGAAAAATCTTAAATTACATATCTGAAAGAATTATTAAGCCTTATTTATGTTCTAATGTAATCTATCATTCACATTGTTTCTCATGCTCTGGATCCATACTTCTTGTTTTTGAGGAGGTCTCATCAGTTATAAGCTTTCTCGCTTCACTTAGACCTCCCCGCCATTCTTTTCTTTATTCTTTTTTACTTTCATCGCAGTTTTATTTTAAGTGTGGCAAAATAAATATATGAATAAATAAATAAATAAATAAATAAATATTCATTTCCTGTAAATGTATAGAACTGTACATGTACATACCTTTAGCAACTGAACATATCTGGGGTCATTCTTCTTCTCCTGTCTAATTCTAAATATTGTTGGATAACAGAATTAATGTCAAATGAAGAATGATCGTCGCAGTTGTGATCGCAATTTTTACAATTGCGTAAAGAAGCCTGAAAAAAAGTTCAGGACTTCAACGGGGCTTGAACCCGTGACCTCGCGATTCCGGTGCGATGCTCTACCAACTGAGCTATGAAGCCACTGACGTTGGGAGCAGGTCAATTTTGGATTCATATGTTCCCGTGAAAGATATGTAAGTGAATGATGCATATATATATATGCAAAAAATCAGATTTTTTATTGCTAAAAGTCAATACTTGGAGGGACATTTAACACTAAATTGTTTGACAATTAAAAAAAAAAAAGAATACCAAAAACTGAAATGTTAGTGCAAGTGAAGTCAAAACGAATTCGTCTTTTGCTTATATCATTTGTTCCTCAGTTTCCGGACCCAAAGCGCTGTCTGAAAAGTAAAAGTGAGAAGTTATCGAACACTTTTGAAACAGAATTAAAAAAATGTGAAGTGACACGTTTTCGTTGTCTATATGTTTAACTAGCCACTGTCAAAATTTGAGGGCAAATGAACAAATTCCCTTGGAGTTTTAACTCTATGACGTGTCCCTGATTTGAGAAAACAGCGCTAAGAATGTCAATGGAATGTGTAATTTGTACTTCCTGCCAAAATTCACCACCATTTCTCCACCCATGTTTAGTCTTTTTCAGTATATTACATTAGAGATCACATTTCGATCATTACTTTAAGCCAAAAATCCAAATTTGAAGGAAATTGTCGACCTGAACTTGGTACATGTATATGGTAACCTTACATGTTACTGCTACCAAAGACAGCTCAGCTGAATTAAGCACGAAAAGCAGATCTCTAAATCATAGATACAGCATGCATAATGTTCAATATGACACCGCTTTTACTTTTCTGTTTTATTACATACTGTACCTGGCATCTTCAAGCATTTCAAAAGCTTCAAGCAGCTTTCTTTTGTCCTCATCAATATCTCTATGCTGATCCTGTGATATGAACAGACAGAAAACTGAAACTGCGTGGGTTTGTGCATGAAAAAGCAGACCTTAGCTGGGTTAAATTAAATGGAACCAAAACAGAACATTGGTGGTAACCACCGCATTTTATGGACCTGGATTAGTTCATCAGCTGATAAAATAAAAGTACAAATAAGTCAGCAGTTTTCCTGATTAAAACTTCCTCATTCAAGGATAAAACTTAGCAAAAGAAGTCTTACACAAGGTTTTGATGTCACCATGACATCATTTTGAACTTACACTGTAATTGATACGGTGTGAGGTGACAAAATGAACATTCAGTGTTGCACTTAGTATGTTTGCATGTTTTAAAAGTACTTGGAAATAATTATTATGTCTTGGCAACATTGAAACATTGTCCTAGAATTTCTATCCTTAAATGCTTCAATTTAAGTAAAAGCTTATTACTGAAAAGTGCAACATAATTCATTAATTTCTTGCATAATCCTGTAACATACTTTCCAATTTTGCATAGTCTGGACAGTACACTCATAAAAGACAGAATTAACAATTATTGGATGAGGTTGAGCATGATAGCGATAATTATCAAGGCCAAAGTTTGTGTTATCTGCCGAAGCCGAAGGCTGAGGCGGATAACACAAACTGAGGCCTTGATAATTATCGCTATCATGCGAAAGCCGAATCCAATAATTGTTTTATTATGCATATTCCTGAGCTGCACTGGCGACTCCACCATAACAAAACTGATCAAACTGCTGGTTAGTGTATTAGTTGACGTCACTTCTGCATGCATAAAACTATTGTCTGTAGGTATGACGTAAGAGAAACAGAGCTAGCAAGAATTAGCTGCGTGCTTATAGCCAATCAAAATCCAGCTGGTGACACCAATGTATAACAATAATCTTTAATTGTCTAATAAAACCGTTAATAAAACCATTATTATTAATATTATCATTTCATCATTTATTGTCCTAAAAAGAAATCCAACTGACCAAATCAGCAATTTTTATTGATGATATATGTATATTCGACTAGGTCAAATGTTTTGTGAAATAAAGTCATTTTGGAACATGTCATTGTATTTTGCATCAATGTTCACTTGCTACAGTTGTGGAGTTTTCAAACCTTGGTAGTATCTCTTATTTTTGCCAACGACTTCCCAAGATCATCTGTTGTCTTTTTCAAAGTTTGAAGGTCACTGTTATCTGTCAAACGGCAGTTGATCTGCATTTTCTTTACACTTTCACGTAATGCAGTCATCTCTTCAGTAAAATGACTGATCTGTGATAGAAATATTATATATTATGTATTACTGGTATTTTTAAGCCCTACACCGACTGACTTATCAGACTAAAGCAAGTTAACTTTTTTTTCTGGTCCAAGTACCGCCGCCTGGTTAGCTCAGCTGGTAGGGCGCCAGTCTGCTGTGAGGGAGGTCGAGGGTTCGAGCCCCAGACCGGACCAACACTCAGGGTCTTAAAATAACTGAGGAGAATGTGCTGCCTCTGTAATTATACCTTCAAATCTTCTCGGATAAACCATAGGCCCAGACTCCTGCATCTTCAGTGTTACATGGCCAGCAGGGGACGTTAAAGAACCCACACACTTGTTGAAAAAGAGTAGGGGACGTAGTTCCTGGTGTGGTGGTCTATCTTCCTATGCATGGGTTGGGTGGGTGGGTGAGATCAAATATGGACTGATAGCGGCAGCCATAGGCACCTTTACAAGCTGACGTCCGATCTCACCCAATTGGTCCTGAAAAGCCCCGAAGGGGAGTGGCCAATTACAATTACAAGCCATTAAAATAAAAATCCTGCAGGTGAGACTGCTGCCAGAGAAAAACAACAGTAAGACATTTCCAGTGACACAGTCTACAGACCAGTTAAGTTGTATGTTATATAGTTCAAGACTGCTACCCTTATGTAAATGTACTGAGAATGGTGCAAGTCCCCATCAAACAAGGTTTTGTTTTCAACTTTGACAAGTATGGTACACCCTGTATAAACATGGACTAATGTTATCCTTAATTATCAATGTGTGGCTGGTACATGCATTTGGGTGTATTAATAAGCACTAGCAACTAAAACAAGACGTTTATTATTAAATGTTTTTTGTTGTTGTTGAGGATGGGGAGGAAGGAACAAGGGTTAGAAAAAGAATGCTTGATTACCGCTTCTTGTATATGCTGAGACACTGAGGCTTCAATAACATTGCTTTTCAAAACAGTGACAGACTGTGAAAGGGAAAAACATAATTGAATGAAAACCATTAGAGGATTTGAAATACATTTACAGTGTATAGTAGGGTGCACAAAGTTATACAATGTAGCTATGTCATTTTAGTGATGTCAATAAAGCAAAATTATGAAATCCATTTCATGATGGACCATTATCAGATAAGATGCTTGCAACTACACTGTAAGATTTGCACATCTTTCACTACACAAAGGTGTGAATGTGTGTGTGGGGTTTCAAATACACGTAACTTGTACAGCTGAT
Organism: Galaxea fascicularis; assembly: GCA_948470475.1. Lineage (NCBI taxonomy): Eukaryota > Metazoa > Cnidaria > Anthozoa > Scleractinia > Euphylliidae > Galaxea > Galaxea fascicularis. Next base: position 44,119,925 of record OX419335.1, on the reverse strand, counting down.
AAGGGATAATAATTACATGTAATTACATCAAATTTATCCAGCTATGTTGTGGAAGTGTGTGAGGACTAAGTACATAATGAGACCCTTACTGGCTCTTTTCTGGAGACTTCCTTCTTTGTTTCTTCACTTTTCACAGATTGGCCAGGTAATTGAAATCCAGTTGTAGCAGATGCTGAGGGTGTCTGTTCTCCTTCAATACTGAAACCCTGAAATATAATAGGGGCTGCTTAACTTAACCCTTTAAACTGTAAGAGTCAAAAGCATGAACAAAATATAGTTATTATCAATGGTTCAGAAAACAAAGTGGTTCATACTCATACTCATACTCAAACTAATTTTTCTTGGAATTCTGTCCAAGGGGGAAAGGTGCAATGAGGTTATCCCTATGTGAAGCACCACCCCAAGGTCAGCACTAGTGGTGGTCACAGCCAGGGTTCATTACAGTTACATCCCTAGTGGTTCTTTAACGTCCCACAGAATTAATTGTGGAGAGTTGTGAGATGGGACCTCCGGTTTATTGTCCTTATCCGAGAAGATTAGAAAGTCTAACCATTTGCAGATGTCATTGCAAAGGAAGCACTTTGAGAGTTATGAGAGTTAAGGATGGACAAGGTCAGACAAGATGAAATTGCTTGATATTTTGACAACTTCTCCTCACTACTTTTATAGGAAATGTGTAGGGACAACAAAGCAGAATTCAAAGTTTGATCTTAGGGTTTAAAGGGATAAGACAAGTAGGATTTTCCACTGCATGGTGGTGTGTGAGAAAACTACGTACACAGAAAAAGATTAAACAATTATAATATTAACTTCCAGTGGGCAAAACTGACAGGATTACACATAATGTGAAAAGTAAGATTGAGTAAGAGCCCCAGAAAGGATTACAAACATCTCAAGAATGGTTGCCTGTGCAATTCATTCACTGAGTTTGTTTGCTTTAAGAGAAAACCTTTCTCCGAATAGGTACCTTGATTATTGTGGATATCAAAAAAACCTAATCCAAGAATTGTTTATTATAATTCATTGCTTAATATCAACATCATTTTAAGCCTTTCTGTTCATCATAAAGCATACACACACCTGAGGTTGAGGGGTGGGTTTGGCAGCATTAGTGGGAAATTCAGGTGGTGGCACCACAGGACTCCCAACCAGACTTATCTGAGCTTGACTAGTGGGCATAGGCTTTACAAGCTGAGGTGTCCCTGATGGCTTTGCTGATTCTGTGGTCGGTGGTGATTGAGACTGGGAAGAAGGTTTAAATGCTGTAAATTCACCTGGCTGGCTTCTCAATGAAAATGCACTTATGGGAGTACCTCCAGTCGAGGATGAAGGAACACTCTGTTTGGGGCTGGCAAAGGAAAACGCACTCAGAGCACTGGATGATGGTGTTCCTAATGGTTGTTTGGAGGGGCCAATGGAAAGTGTTCCCACTTGAGTGTGTCCAGGCATCCCTGGCAGGGCCACACTAGAGCCTTTTACACTTCCTAATGAAAAGACACCAACAGGGAGGCTTACAGAAGTACCCTGTGAAACAGGCCCAGGCTGTAATGGGCCTTTTGCTGTTGGTCCAGCACCTAACAATGTGATAATAAAACAAAAGTTAACAGAGGGACTGGAAAAGAACTAAAATGTGACTGTTACAGCTACAGATGTATACTGCTGACTGTTACTGGTAGATCTGTCATATTCTGCATGTTAGAAATTTAAGTGGACTAATACAATCACATATTAATTTATTTTATTTCTGAATACTATTATTACTGAATAGTCAGCAGCAACTCCAGCTTCTTGAGTGCTGTCCAACCATTCAGTGTTTCAATACTTGATACTAACAGTGTATACAGACAGCCAAAAAGCATAAACCAAGTTAGTGTTTTATCCATTACCCATAAATATGTGTGTAAGTTGAGACTAAAATTAATGGATCCCTGGCAAACTGTACTTGACATGTTTACTTTTACACTGCTCTTCTGCTGGTGATAGTCACATTAGCAATTATTGCAAATGAATACTTAGGAATTTTAAAGCTGAAATATTTACATTTGTAGGTTGGATAACAAAGCAGTTCACTCACCACCAGTTTTCTGAGAAACACTACCACCAATCTGTGCCACAATAGCCTTTCTTTGTCCACCAAGTGGCAGAGGCTCAGGGCATTTCATTATGTTGTGATTTGTGTTTGGGGTTTGGTTTACCATGTAAAATGGACACAAGACACCATCAGTGGATAAAATCATCATTATTGGTGCAGGTGGGAGCCGTTCCTCTCCTTTCACAAATGGCTTGTTTGAACTGAAGTCAATAGCTAATCCCATTGGAAAAGACTCATCATTGTTATTGGTTAAAGGCATTGAAGGGCGGCCATCTTCTTCAAAGTTCCATTTTTCCCACAAGGGTGCGGCCTGTTACAAAACAACAATTTTATGATTGGCAATGTTTTTTGTTACCAAAAAAAAAAACATAGAGCAAGATTTCAAAGTTACAAGTTAACATAAAAATTTATATGATTAAAATTAAATTTCAAATATTAAACAAAATCAATAATGTGTTTGACAATAACTAGGGGAACGCATACTGCTGCAGAAATGGAAAACAGATTGATAGGTAATTAGCAGCTATCTTTGTCCAGTTAATGTTTTTACTTTATACTTTATGAAATTTTATTATTTTACCTTGTTTTTGGCTGGCAAAATTGATTGGTAATTACTGATCACCAGCCGTTATTTCCATGCCTTACTGGTAATCATTATGCTTGTTGTGAATAATCAGTCCTACATGTTTTTGCACTATGATGTTAGATATCGGCAGCAGAGCTATATGGTTTCAGGGTTTGGATACCATCTTGGACCAGCTGGCACTCAATCTCATGTGACAATATGATTGCAGGTAGCCACAGTGATATGGACATTACAACTGAATTCTGTGTGTTTCCAGATTTCTTTGACATTTTTTTTGTTTCACGTAACTGAAGTAATTTGCATTGATTTACTCACAATAATTATCACTAGTAATTAATGTGATTGAAGGTGCTTAACAGAACATAAGAAAGCTGTGTTGTGGTGTGTTTTCTAGCAAATAGAGGCTTCTATCAATTTGTGATGACTACAGTCACTGTAGTAGCAATAGTGGTTGTACAGTAGTTTTATCCAGTAGTTAGGGAATCAGATTTACAGTATGTTTAGTTGGAATCAAAGGCATGAATGATCAAGTGAACAAGTGAAATAGATATATACTTCATGTTGAAACACCATAGTCACTATCAGAGGTTATTCCCATCAACTCTAAAGTAAGTAAAGCATCTCAAGTAACCACTGAGTGATCATGGATTTCTATCAACTGGGAAGAGTGGGACAATTTAAAGATACTGCATATAGTGGAAAATTATTATTTTTATAACAGACATTTATGAGAACAATCTATCCGGATGACTATATGGCATGGTAAGATTTAAGTAAAATGTGACATGAGCCTCACACCTACAACTCTGAAAATGGTACATGTACAGGTATAGCCATTTTCCGAGTTAAAAAGCAACAGACATAAGGCTGGCAGTCTGCCATTTAAAAAATCAGTCCTGATGAAAAAAAAGACCAATGTACCTCTCCTCCATACTTTCCAACAACAGCAGCTTCAAGTCCATTGGAAAACGCTGACACCACTAAACTCCTTTAAATGGGAAAAAATGGGAAAAAAACAAGGATGCTACATGTATTAAATAAATGCATGCACAGTAAAACAGTAATTCTAAGGTAAGACAGTTTCGATCTACTATAAATTAAGAGAACATCACATTTCAAATACAAAGAGTATAATACACATTGCATTTTCTTTAAAATATTATAAACTATGACAGAAACATTGTTTGAAAGTACACATAAAATGAAGTTACACACAGTACATGTACAAAGCTTCATCTGTAATTTTGAAAGGAAAGGCCAGAATTCACAAGTCAGAATAAATTCATTGAATGAACAACAAGACGACTTAAGGCAGCTGATTCCATTCCAAACAACACATGGAAATCTGCGGTCTTTCATACATCAAGATACCACCATGATGGAAAGCCACAAGAATCTAGACCAAAAATTCATCTTTCAAACTAGCACCCTTAATCCCTACAGTATCAAAGAATGCTTTTCATTCAAGTACTATTTTCAGCCTGGGATTCTCAGAAAGACACGACACTAGCATAACATACAGTAAGTACAGGTTGTAGGTTGAAAAAATATTTTTTATTGCAAATTTATCATGTTGTATTTGACAGGAAGAGATGGTTTTGGTGTCAGTCTGAAGTCTGCATTTTTATACCTAGTCTGTATTTAATACCCAGTTTGCAGTCTGCATTTTATAGACTGACTGACCATCGATTAAACCAATTTTTTATGCAAATGACAGTAGTGTATAGCATGTGATGCAATTTATTTAGCAGTTCTCACCATTCACTGACATGTTTCAAGTAAAATACAGGCTCTCTGTCATCAGTCATTGCATAGTAGATATCATCAAAGTTTGTAAAGGCGACTGGTTCATTTTTCTGAAAGAAAATAACTTAGATGGAAATGTTCATTCTATGAATGTTATGGAATTTTTTTTTCGAAGAAGGTAACCAAACAACTGTTAGAAATTTGTGGATGTTGGGATATCCCAAGCAGGGAGGCTAAAGATGAAGAAGTAGTTCATTCTTCAATAGAGTGACAACTTTTTTAACATTATTGTTTTGGATGAAACTAAATCCTTCTTCAGTACACACAAATAACATTGACTGCAATTTGCTCTGAATTGTTCCAAAATCAATAATACTTTTTACTTTTTATATGGTATATCGTAATTATGTGCTACAGACTCAGAGCAAACTTAACCACACCCTTTAAGGGATCTTCTTATGTTATGTTTGAAGCTCTTGTGAGACACATTTTTTGACAAACCAAGGGGTACATGACTTTGTGCATATTGTTTTTGATGAATTAATACAAAGTCATTGTCAATCAGATACATGTACTTTTCACTTCCAAAAGGTAAGTAGTTGATAACAATATTAGTCACAAATACAGGATGTGTCACAAACAATTTGCACCATTGCCATTGTTGTTTTCTGGTAGGATAGTCTACTGGTTAGATTTGAGTATGAGGTGTTTTTACTGTTTTACTGTGAAAGAAAAGGTGGAAAAATATGGCAACATTCAACATTCAGTTGACACTAAACAAAAGTTAATTTCTACTTATTTTCCTGACTACACTTTGCAGTAAATAATTATATTACTGCTTCATCCCCTAATTCTCTGCAGACGCAGTGACAGAACAACATAAAATGACTTACTGGTGTGGAAATAAGTAGAAATTTTGGACAATCACCATCTTCAAAACTGGAGTAGACAGCAGCAAACAGTGTAGTTGAAATCCACAGCACATCGGTCACTGAATGACATTGAGATGGTAAAAAAACTATGAACCGCTTCTTAGCGAAGTTTAAAATAATGGTGTTACTGTCACTGATTACACTCAGATCAGTAGCAAATAGGAGTGAAGGAAGCAACTGATGCAAAAGTTCATGCTGTAACCATTTTGCGTTATGTGTTGTACGAGAGAAAATAGAATGGAAGGTGTAAAGCTTGGGCTGTGATTGGTCTAGAGAAGTTTGTGATTGAAGTACAAACACAAAACTGATGTACAAACAATGGGTTAAAGAAGGCAAAAAAAAAAAAAAAGGAAACATAGAGCAGATTCCATTGACAACTCACAGACTCAATGAACAGAGGATGTCATCCACAGTAAAAATCAATCAGGCCAGGGCATAAAATTACACGACTTGTCTAAAAATTCAAAATTACAAACTATGAAGGATAAAAATTATACATTGTTTTATTACCTAAGTGTGGATCATCAGTGAACAGCTCAGGGCAATCTATTTCCTTCCTTACTTCAAGGGCCTGGAAATTGATAGAACATTTACCAGTGTTAACATTACTTGATCAATGCTCCAAGTGTAAGATCTTGAAATTGAACCAAAACTCTCTTTGTATCAGCCTGCATAGCAGGTGGTAGAAAAGGAAGGAAAAATGGTTGGGGCACATGTGATGCAAGGGAAAGAGCAAATAAAATATTAAAGTACAACAACACAAATTAATTCTCAATACAGTAAATACAAGTCATGTAACTAAATAATTATATAATTCTCAACTTCACAGCCATTTCATCTAAATTAGAAGGCTGTTGCAGCACTTGTCTCTTCTTTCATTACAATAATTGGAAACATACATTTAATTACTGAAGTTTTAGGTAAATTCCATACCTGTGAATACTGTGTTAATCTGCCATCTTTATGCCCTACCACAAGTTGTTTCCCCTTAGGACTCCAACAAACTAAGAGACAGTAGATGAAAGATTACAAAGTTAACTTAAGGTTACCTGATTTGTAGTACTTTCCAGCCCATATACTTTGATGGACCAATACAACAACAACAACAACAACAACAACAAATAATTTTTTAACTGAGGGTGAAATACATTATTACCGGTAATCCGGTAGTTTACATAATGGCCCTCAACACATAAAAAGTAAAGTAAATAAATAAATAATTACAGAGTAATCCTACTAATTATAAAAATTGGTAGTTAAAAATTCAAATAGTTATACTTAAAAAGTCTTACTGATCTTAAAATGCTCTAGTGAGGAGTTTTCCTTAATAAAATTGTTCTGCAGCATTATTCTGAAATTAGAGTGGGAAAATTAATTATGTTTCTGAACGAGTTACCTAGATTATTCCATAAATGACATGCACTTGAGTGGAAAGTTCTGAACCCTGAGTTTCTTTTACATGATGGTGTCAAAACGTCATTACAGATAGCAGATCTAGTACAATAACCATGTGTAGACCTAACATATTTAAAATATGAACTGAAATATTCAGGACAATGACCTTGGCTAACTTTGTGCGGCATAGGGAGTTTTATAACACGCACAATGTCATCTATAGGTAGCCAGCCTAATTTATTAAAAAGTTCTACAGAACTGTCATTAATGGTGGCATCCAATATTAATCTTGCACATCGTTTTTGTACTC
>OX419335.1:44050364-44107864 GCA_948470475.1 Galaxea fascicularis | reverse complement strand
AAAATCTGATCCTACCAGCAAGACTCAGAGAAAGCTCAACAAAATGTTACTTGATTTGAAAAAAGCTGGAAAGATTAGTGAGTCTACGTACAAAATGTTATACAGTAGTGACGGTCTATGTCCTCGTTTTTATGGCTTGCCTAAAATCCATAAGACGGGAATTTCTTTGAGACCCATTGTCTCTTTTGTTAATTCTCCGACTTATGCAGTTTCGAGTTATCTCGCGAAAATCTTGTCACCTGTTGTTGGGAATACTGATTACACTGTCAAAAATTCCTGTGACTTTGCGGATTTTATAAGAGGTAAAACTCTTGACGCAGGAAACGAGTTGGTTTCTTTCGACGTTGTTTCCCTCTTCACCAAAATTCCGGTTGATCTTGCCATTAGTGTTGCTGAAAAAAGACTCAAACAAGACGCATGGAGGATCTTATAGATTTGCTGTCTTTTTGTCTCAACACCACTCAGTTCGCATACAATGGCACCTACTACCAACAGGTTTTTGGTACGGCTATGGGTTCTCCCGTTTCTGCTGTCATTGCCAACATGGTAATGGAAGATGTGGAACAAAGGGCTCTGGCTTCCTCACCGATCCAGCCTTTGTTTTGGAAACGATATGTCGACGATGTCATCTCTGCGGTATCCGGAAATGAAGCGGAGCGCCTTCTTTCACATTTAAATTCAGTTGAGCCGTCTATCCAGTTCACCATTGAGCATGAGAATGATAGACGTTTGTCTTTTCTCGATTTGAATGTCTATAGGGCGCACCGGGGAAATTTAGAGACAAGTGTTTATCGCAAACCCACGCATACCGACAAATATCTCGCATTTGACTCCCACCACCCCATCTGCCACAAAAAATCCGTAACCAGAACTTTGCTCACGAGGGCTGATTGTTTGCCATCTTCATGTGATTCTAGGGCCAAAGAGCGAAAATAATATGTTTTTGACGTCCTAAAGGTCAATGGCTACCCAAACACTTTCCTTCGTAACTGCTTAAAACCAGTTACTCCTTCTCTTAACACCTCCGGGGACGAGGTTTCGGCTACAGGTTTTGCCGTCATCCCGTACATCCACGGTGTTACAGAACCCATTAAGAGAGTTTTGTCTAGCCACAATGTTAAAGTTGCACAAAAACCTTTTCAGACGTTGAGTCATATTTTTGCCAAACCTAAGGATCCTGTGTTGAAAGAACAACGAACTGACGCTGTTTATTCTATTTCATGCAATGACTGTGATCATGAGTACATCGGACAGACCAAGCGTCAGCTTGGCACGCGTTTAAAAGAGCATCAAAAAGCAGTTTTTCTTTGCAAAAAGGAAAATTCCGCTTTGTCGGAACATGCTTGCCAAACCAACCATACAATAGCGTGGGATAATTCCAAAATTATCACCACTAACCGGCGGTACCATCAACGGCTTTGTTTGGAAGCTTGGCACATCAACTCCGCCCACGCTCCTTTAAACCGTGACGATGGCGGCCTTTTACCTGACACCTATTTACACCTCATCAAAACAAAAGGTTGTTAATTAGTAAGCGTATAAAAGGCTCCTTTTTGCAACACTAGATCACCCCTGATGAAGACACTAGACAGGAGTGTCGAAACGTTGGGTCGTGAATTGTAACTTTTTAAGTTACATTCATCAAATTTCAAACCAGAGTAGCATCAAACCATGTCTGATTGTCCACCTGGTTGCAGTGTGAACTTGAACATACCAAGTTTTAACTCCAGTTTATACATGTACCGGTGAATTTGAAGCGTGTGTGAAACAAACTTGAATGCCTTTCACGTGTTGAAACTAAACTCGTGTCACGTGCTAAGTACCGCTTGTTTAAATACACTTTCAAGATCGGTCACTTTGATCATAGTGCGATGGTTAGCACATCAGAATACGTTTGGCTTAGGCTCTTCTCTTTCTTTCAAACAAACTTTAAAATTTCCACAGCAATTCGAGAGCTGTCTTGCATTGATGGTATAAAAATCAGCCGCAAAGCTGTCAGAAAGTATTACAAGTGTTTCAGACAGAACTCTCCTATTGGTGATCTGCCCCGCAGCGGCTGTCCACCAACAATTAAACATGAGTATTTTCACTTTATCGACCAGAAGTTGGAAGAAAACGACAAACTAAGCATGGAAACAGAAACAATTTCTGTTCCTCCGCGATTATTGCCTGTAGTGTGACAAAAAAAAAATTGAACATGTTCCAAATGTGGAAAAAGAAACTTCCGTCAGTCTGCGAAACAAATTGTCATCGGTCGTTTGGTTTTCGATTCGGTGAGTCTTTACAAATTCTTTTGTTAAAGAGCTTGTAAAGGATGGAAGGTGAGATAATGTTTACAATACTCTGACAATAGTAATTAGTCACTATTGTATTTTTACTGAGGCATCGCCACGTCTAATACACCGCAGCTTTCAGTTGCTTTCGTCTTTGCCGTGGTTGCGGTTTTCGTCCCACTGCTGTGAATTCGCCGCAATCACGTTTGGCAAAGACGAGGTTTTACCGTGTGCTAATGGTCCCATAGTTTCGAGCAGTACTGTAAGGCTGTATTTTTTTTTCTGTTTTTTTCCTTCTTGAAAAAAATTTGGGACAGAGGGACACTGGCCATCCTGTGTTGGAGACAAGGTAAGATACTGTATATGTACCTTTCAAGTGCCAAAACTGTGGCATTGAGGGTTACTGGACAGAGGGCAAGCCAATTAATGGCTAATCCCAAATACACTGTATGGATACAGCAAATATCCCATGTGGCTATTCTATAAACAAAAAACACAACTTGATAATTCCTTACTTGCACTAGCTTTGACATTCCCAGGAAGAGTTGCCAGTGTTTTTACTTCTGTTTCTGTCATCTCCATAATTGACACAGATCCATTGCTGAGACAGACAGCAAACAAACCCGGAAAACCAGGATTCCATACTAGGTTTAATACACTGATTCCTACGAAAAAATCCAAACTGATTACTTTGGACATTCAAAATATACAGCTATACTGTTATAGCTTGATACAGTAAATTAATCTGTTTACAGTACATCTGCTAAGTTACTCATTAAATTCTGGTACAAAGGATACAAAATTGTAGTAGTACATGTACAATTACCTGCATCCAGGCTCAGAGTAACTTCACCAAACTTGGCATTTGAAGTGTTCTGGAAGAAAAAAAATACCAAATTAAATTTTATGCTACTGTAATGTACAGTACAAATTATATACAGCTCTACATGTATGATTTTGCAAACAAATATTTCAAGAATGCTATTCAGAGCTGCTATTCATTTCAACTACTCGTATGGCTTAATATCCATGATGGAATCCAGGTGTTTCAGATGATCTTTCCTTTAGTGGATACATTTTTTAAATAAAAGACAAAGACTTTGTTCTGGGTGAGAAATGCAATGGAACATGAGGCTCAAGACTCATTAACAGCCTTAGGTGAGTGACAATAACTGTCTAAGAATTACATGTACTTTCAACCTGAAATGAATTTAGCACAAACAAAAAATGTACTGCTTTGTGATAACTTTTCCACAATCCTGCATCTATTCTGTTCAGCTGTACATTGTACTGAACGGTGTACACGTATGTAGACAATTGTGCTAAAATCACATTAATGAAGGACAATACTGGCTAACAGTGGCTTAATAAGAGTTGCACAACATAAAACAGGTTGTCAGTTGTCAACTTTCTCATAAACAGAGTAGGCCCAACCAGCTGTTTGTGCAGCTTCCTCTGATGAGTCAGTACAACCCAAACAGACTTACGGTGCTTCCTAGAGATGGCACATCAAACAACACCATGAGAGAATTATTTCCATTCTTGAAGCATACAGAGAGAGTAAGATCATCAGCACTGAGACCCACAAACTGAACAGAATGACTAGTCGCTACAAAGGATGATTGACAATGTCCCACTGAAACAGATACAGTAAAAAAAAAAAAATAAAAATAAATAAATAAATTCTGAGTGCTCAACTGTTCAGAATGCAATTAAGCTAACTAGGCTAATTAGCATTAACTTAAATAAATTCCAGTTTAATGTGTTGTTAAATGTACAGTACGGTGTAATTGAGACCTGTCAAAGACATTTTTGTTGCCCTTATCAGTATTGACTGCTGTACCTACCTGTATAATGTACAGTACATGTAGTACCTGTATAGGACTGAAGTCTATCATTTGAGGAAACAAACACAGCTTTGTGGAACAAGCAGTCATTTCAGTGAACATTATTTTTATAGCAACCTTGATAAAGCCACTAATAATTATTATCCTGACATAATTATCACATTTCAAAGATTGACACAACTTCCTTTGCAATCACAAGAGAATCAACAGACAAAATAAAGCTTTTGCTGGTTACTTTGCCACCTTGATCACAAATTATAAATTAAATGGCTTACCAAGCCAAAACACAGATCTTGTTCAGAAAGCAGGGGTTTCATTAGAAGCCGGCAACCGGTGAAAATTGCCGCCTAGTTTGTCAGAATTTACCTCTCACCACCACCTACTTTGTCTAGATTTCACTAAAATGATTAAAAAAATTAATCAGGTCGCTGCTTACTTTAGCAAGCTCAGACGGCTATTTCAAAACGTATTGAAACCTCTGAGAAAGTCTATATCCTTTGGCTTAATTTTAATGATAAGTATAAAACTTATTACTTAAAGCTATTCAACATTTTGTTACCATGCTGTAGGATTGCTGTAGATTCTTGAGGACTTAACATGAGTCAACATGATAACTAGTCTCCTTTGCAGCCATTCTGTGGGATGTCACGCAATGCTCTCTTTGGGGGAAGCCCTGTGTGAAATCCCAAAAAATGTCTGCAAGCAAGACTACATGAGAGACCCTGAAAATGAGGTTGCATAACTGAACAAAAGTAAAGATTTAAATTAAAGCATTGAGATGCACTAATGAGCTGGCTCACAGGAGCCTTTAATCAGTGACATACCAACATTCTGCATGCTGCCTTCATCCGACTTATGAATTTCTTCAATGGTTTCAGTTTTCACAACCTTTAAGCCTGAAAACAAAATTGTATTGGGCAATAATTACATGTACTCGTATGCATAACAATCCACTTAAGACATGGGGGGTCTCAATCTTCTGACAGAAAAAAGAACAAAATCTAATTTTCAGTAGGGCCAGGTCAGTAAATATATAAATAACATTTTGACACTATTTTTTTCACAGCACAATCTACTTTGAAAAATGTCACTTATACACATGTACATAATTTTCAGTGATCCATCTAGAAATAGGAAGTAGCAAGTCGAAGGACTCACACAGCAAAAGAGTGAGTCCCACACCCAGGAGAGTATTAGTCCCAGACCCGTCAGTGTATAATTTATTATGTTGTGGCGCAATGTCATCATTGGTTTAAATTTTATTTTCCTTTGTTTCAAACTCATTATCAGACATTACATGTACATGTATCATACCCCAAAATGAAGGAAAATAAAATTTAAGCCAAGGATAAAATCAAATCACACCTTATTGAGTACCATGCTAAAACAGCCTTTGTTTTAGTAAAGCTGCTTTATTGGCAGTTGTCAACTCTTAAGATGACATACAAATCAGAATAACTTTTTGCAGAGGGCAATCTCAAAAAGATGACAGTTTTATTCTGCTTTGTTTCTCCTTTTCTTCGGGCTACCTCAAATGACCTCGTCTTGGGAACTTGGAGAGCCGTCTGGTGTTCTTGGAGTAGGAGACCAGTATATTGAAATTTTCAGCACCAGGCTTCCTTGCTCAATTCATTGGACTTCTAAGCTTCCTATTCAGACTTTACGATCCTTAAAATTGCCATTTTTCTCGTATACTTTTTCCTCTGGCAGGGCTAAAAAATTCTTGGAAGATTTTGTTTTGGCTTTTGATTGCCCATTTGCTGTCATGTCATCCTTATCACTTGAGTCTCGTTGGTCCATTTTGTGAATGAGAGCTGGGTCTGTCTCTCTTGAGGGGTTTTTATTTTAAAAGTTTCTCTTTGGTGACAAGAATAAATTTACATAACAATACTGAAAACCATATGAGTCCAGTTTGCTCAAAAAGCAAGCAACAGCCACATAATGGCAGAATGTTTACAACCACATGCTGTTCACCTTGAAAAATATTCTGAGGTATTTCATAAATACAAAAGAAAAGGTGTCACATCTTGATTGATTGATTGATTTTTATTTATCTTCATTAATAAGGCTAAATTTACAGATTTTATGGGAGTCTAGAAATAAGGAGATAAGGAGGTCATGTCTTGATTGTAATAGAGAGAGGAGAATTTTCTGCATCCATCTGGGATGTCATTTATGCATCTTTTAGGAAATTAATTTTATACATTTGAGATGCAGGATGCCCAGGTAGATCACTGATTTGGTCAAATATTGTTTTGGGTAAAATTACTAAAATACAGTGTAATACCCGTACATATGCACAGTATAATTATTTGAAAATAAAATGAAGGGAATTTGCTAATTTTCAAACAACAGAATTACCTGTAGGACATCCCACAAATGTCAGGCCATACTTGGAGGAAGCAGCAAGCAAAGAAGAGCGACTTGTGGGAGTGCTTTGTGGTGCCTCAAACATTCGGATCTTCCTCATTTGCTTGAAACTGAAATCCTATAGAGCACAGGATCAAAGCAGGATCTAGTCTTACAAAATTTCTGATGCTAACCAAAGAGGGTATGAGTAATTGAACTTGGAAAATGAATCATAGACCCCTAGCCTACCACATTACAACAAAAAATTATATGCAAATTAAAATGTGGGCGATTCACTCAATGCAAGTACATTGTATGAAATAACAAATACAAAATCAACAACAATATTTCTCTCTTTCTTTACGGGGGGACTAACTTAACTACTGAATTCATACTGCTGTTGGCAGCCAAGGGATTTTTATGGATTGTATTTTGTAAAACACCAGTTTTTTCAGTGTTTTGCCGCTATATTGTGACGCTCAGGCATTTTGTACCTACAAATAGTCTGATAAGGATCTATCATTTGTTAATTGAGCCATACATTTCTTATGGTCTTACTGCCTGGGGCTAAGCTGCTAATTGTTATTTGAACAAAGTATTTACTCTACAAAAAGAGCTCTTCGTTTAATATACTTCGCTGACTGCAGAGCTCATGCAATTCCTGTTTCTAAGCTCTAGCATATTACCTTTGAATTTACTTTTCTTGAAGTATATGGCTACCCGTATGCATGACGTTGCTAACCACTGCACTCCCTCCAAAATTACTGATTTTTTCATCCGTTCTGACTTTATACACTCTCACTATACCAGATTTTCAGCTGTTGCTGTTGTTTTCATGTTCAAGGATCTAGAACTAATCAACAGTTACTATCCTTTTCAAGAACTGGGGCAAAAATCTGGAACAAAATTCCCCCTAAGTTATGCAAGTTGAGTAAAACACTCTTTAAGTGAAAATTGTGCAAATTACTCTTAAAGATTTTAGAGATTGAGAAGGTCTACATTGACGTTAGGGCGATTACTTCTTCTCGTCTTTCTTCCTTACTTATCTAAGCTTACTTATTTGTTTACTTTTATTGTTTATTGTTGTTTTCACTATTACAAGTATATTTCCAATAATTTTCAATTCTTCCATGTCTTGGAAAACGAGTATTCACCAAAATTCATCGCTAATTGCTACCCACTTCGAATAGCTATGCTAGCTGTGGGTAACGAATATTGTATAGTTATTTGCCTGTCTTAATTCTTATTAAGTTCCTATTAAGTTTAATATACACCTAAATTAAAAAAAAAAGATATGTGTAGAGATGGACATGTGAATTTTAAAAATTCCTAAAACTTGGAGAAAATTAATTATGTGTAGAACTTTCTGATTTTTTTTGTGAATCGGAAATATTCCATCCTTCTTTAGAAGCCTACATGAGCAATTGCTGTTAACGTACATACACTGTACAGTAATGTTGGACACCGTTATTTCAAACTTGGATATTTTCGAATTCCCTGATATTCCAAACCAAAGCCCATTTCCCTAGTCATTTGACTACACCTAATTCGAATTCCCTGCTTATTTGAACTAATTTTTGTTTTCTTTGGACTTATTCTACCCTTTTATTTTGAAGTTTAAAAAATCAAAGCCTCCTGTGAGCCAGTTCATGGATGAGGAACATTATTGACAACACTTTATTTTTCTTAAAAAAAAAATTGATGATTACATTACGTTGTGTTTTGTGGGAGCACATCTTTTTCAGGTACACCTTTTGGTAATATGCGTGATAAATACACTGTAATTCAAATTAAATACAGTTTTCAAAATTCGGTATTAAATTACATTATGCATTTATTTAATGTCTGGTCAAAATGGTAAAATGTTCGACCAAAAGGCAGATTTGAAACAACACGTCCTGTCAAGGAAGAAAAAATTTCCAGCACTGGATGTAAGCTTAAGTTAAGTTACATAATGTACATGAATCTGCTGCATGGCGGACCAATGGTTGCGTTTGAATACCTTTACATCCCGTTCAGGAGGTAGTTCATCTTCACTCTCCGCCATATTTGGATAGAGTTCCACTTCCCTTTCTCTATGGTAAGTGGAGACCTACACACTACGGGTTAGTTGTAAGAAATTTTCAGTTTCTTGTTTCTCTTGGACTCCGCCATTTTCTTATTGGCGCATCGCTGGGAGTTGTGGGTAGAACATTTCATCTGAGTGGAGACAGGAAACAGAGATTTGGAACGCCTGGTTAAAGTCGTGTTTCTGGGAAATCACGGTTGAATGATAAGATCACAGTTCTTGGAAAAACCACACCAAGGCAAGACAAAAGACAAAGTTCACATATATTCAATACTTGTACCATCATGCCTTTGAACAGAGAGCCTAGCGGCGTTTTTGTCGACGCGAATTTCTCGAAAAGTATGTGGTATCCATGTGTTTTCAGGTGAAGCTAAAAGACTGTTTAAATGATGGCCTGCGCCAGCGGCTCAATATTAAAATCATTATCAGCCGCTCAGTTAGACAAGTTGAAAAATCAAGTTGTCGACTTGCTGCAGTCTTCTGAAGGATGCTTAGACCTTGGTCGTTTCAAGAAAGATTACAAGGACTTTTACAAAAAGACATTTGATCAACAATTTGGCAGCCTGAGATCCAAGAAGCTTAAAGATGTAATGGCAGAATTAGATGATGTGGTTTCTCTGGAGAAAATTGGAAGTTCCGTCTTATTAGCCTTGAAAGTTACAGATGAATCATGTCACACTTCTGTGAGCAAGGATATTGACTCAGCAGAAAAATACAAGGCAAATCCCACTCCGCCGGATTTGAAGTCACAGGAGGTTGAGTTAGATTCCAAGGTGCCACTAAGTTCATCGGCAAAGCCAGATAGAGGCGAGACTCACCCAAGTGTTTCTGGTTTAGATGTAAAATCTCCAGATGCTGGAAAGCCAAAGAATGTGCCCTCTGGAGAGAGTTACAGTCAACCAACTAAGCAGAAAACTGCAAAAGGTGTGCACCCTCAGATACAGCCTGTGTCACATGCAGATGCCTCTGTGCTTGTTTGAACTCCCTTGCCATTATTGAGGGTCCCCTATACTTTTTTTGTGAAATGTGTTTGGGCTACTGTTTTCTTTTGAAACATGATATTGGTTTTTTATTTATTCTTGATTCATGATTGCCCATATCAAGACCATTTTTACGTATGTGTGAAAGCAGTTTTGAATTAAAGGTGACATGTTAATGAAGTTTTGAATTAAATGTGACTTGTGAACGACCTTGATTTGCATAAATCAAGTTAAAGTTATTTTTATATAGTTTTCTGACCTGTACATGACAGCATGAGCACAGGATAACAGAAAAGGTGTATGACAGAACCATTTGACAGGAAACCATGAAATTCAAGCAAAATACGGTGACAATGAGATCGCAAGAAAAACTAGCTACCTTTGGATGACCTTGGAGTGTAAACAACCTAAACAGATTACTCGACATGGACCATTAAATGAAAATATTTTTTAATTTAACATGAAGTGTGAATTAATGATCTTTACGTGAACGTGAATATAGGGGAGGTATAGGAGTGGTATAGGGGACCCTCATTATTACCTTCACAAGCAACAGGTATGGCAAAAGCAAATGTACATGTACTTCAGATACATGTACCTGTCAATTCAGTTCAATCAAACTTTTTGTGTTTTTGTTAATATTAATTTTGCAGTTAACTCTAGTGATAAACAGGTATGGGGAAAGAGGAAAGGGCCAGAAAAACGGGCCGCCATTAAGCTCTCGGAATGTCTCACAGGATTGGTTGAGAAAACAATAAACACTGTAAACAAACAAAAAACACAATAGACCCTATCCCTGAAACAATAGAGTTTTGTGCCATGTGGGGTGAAAGAAATTAGAGGTTCCAAAGAGCTTTGTGACAGCAGAGAAAAACAGGCCCTTCAATTTACTGAAACTGAACTGCGTGGGAGGGAAAAGCTACAGTCAGACAGAACATGCAGAGTTCAAACTGTGCAAACTCTGGTAAACTAGTGCAAGGCTCCCCTCCTCCCGAGAGTCTATGATCATAAAAGGTATATCATTATTTAACTCCAGTGAGAGAGTCAGTAACAAACAGGTACATGTATGGGGGTAGAGGAAGGGCCAGTAAAACAGGCCCTTCCATTTATTGAAACTGAACTGCTTAAGGCAGAAAAACGACCCTAGTCCATACCAAAACTGAGAAATAAACAAGGTGAATAAACTGATAAATTAAACAAACAAGGCTATCTGGTGAATAGCCAGCATGCATGCAATACTTGATAGGTATAATATTATATGTGAATGTAGTATCTGAAAAGCATCAGACTGCCAGTCTCCGAGTCATTTAATGAATAAGTAATGAGTAAGGTGTTGGAAAATCATTTGGGATGTTCAAGCACCAAATGGGAGACGTTTATTATACATGGTACTTGGTATTGGTAGAATCGTTAAAGTGCCAGGACATACTGGTAATGTTCCAGCTAGTAAGATGTGTGTCAACTCTCATATAGACATGTTTCAAGTCCACTTTAGCTAGCCAGAAACCTGGTTTGGCCTTACATGCTGCCTCATCAACTGTCACATACTTGTAATGGTCAAGGTCCATGTAAGAATTAGCACTTTTTGCAAAGAGCCGATTACAGACCATAGTCATTCGTAGTTCTGTGGAGTCCCTTTTGGGTACAGCTTTATCTGATAGCATTAACAATGACTGGGGGTGTCTGTGACACTGCAAAATGACCTTCTAAGAGGCCCGCACACAGTTGCTGTTCTATCATTCTGCTCCTTGGCCCCTGGTCTAAGGGCTGATTTGTTGTTCTCTGTGAAAACTGGTAGAAGATTTGCATCTCGCAGAATTCAGTTAAAACCCTCTTGTATGCCTGTGAGAATAAAGTCTCTGTCTCAATCATTTGCTAGTTCATCCACCCATATATCACACTTTAAGTCCGTGGAAATACAGGCTGCTGCTGGTTGATTGCATGTAGTAACACACTCTGCAGTTTCTAAACCAAGGTGGGGGCACTCCCCTGCAAAGATGCAGTCAAGCTATCCCCTGCATGTGACTCCACAGATGAATTGGGGAATAGCTCTGCGAACAAGTGAGTGTTCAGGCTTTGGGGGGTGTTGTGAGAAAGGGAATTGATGTTTCCATTGTGGGTGGTCCCCTAGGCACTGTGGTTTGATACAGACATGGTCACACCTGCACGCTGTACCATAGCTGCAACCCTGTTGCTGTTGGAAATCATAGCACACTTGCCTTCCGTTTGCTGGATTGATGGTGGGGGTTGTTCTGGTTGTGTTGCAGCCTGCTTGCCTAGTTGTGGGTGGTATCAGGCTTGTTTAAGGTTTGCTGATAGATGAACTGGTTCTCAGTACCCCACTTGCAACTGGTGGAAAACTGCATATTTTGTTGGTAGAGGTCATCATACTGGACAACACAGGCTATTGGGTAAATTTTGGCCAACTCTGAAACCTTAGTTCCATAAGAAATGTAATTCACAATGTCTGTGTTTGTTGACAAGGCAATTCTTTGATAAGTGTGTGCATTATGCAGAAGTTTGCTGCTGACCATTGTGGGAAAGTAATACTGGTGAGTTTGGGCTTCTTTTCGTGGCTGGTCTTGAATACTATTTGAGTGCCACCAGATGAGCCCAGCATGGTCTCCTGGTCCTCTTCCAAGACAACAGCAAGGGAACTGACAAAATCTGGAATTAGGAGAGGTCGCATGCCTCTTGGGGTGTTGTTGGGTTCCAGAAGTCTCTGCGCTGGGTCTGCTAACTTGTCAGATATTCCCAAAAGAATTGGATTCCCCAGAGAATCTTCTAAAGGTTTCAATATGGAAAGTGTGAGAAGTCCTTGAACAAATGTCAAGAAGAAACCAGGCTCAAAAGAAATTCTGAGGAGAGGAAAGGGATGCTCACACAAAGCAACAATTAAAAGGCTCTTGGTTTTGTCCAACTACTTGTGCATTAAAGTAAAGAATCAGAGCAGCCCTCTTATTTTTCTTCAGCAATAACCTTCATGTGGAGCAAGTCATTGTAAGATTGCTTGATGCTGTAGAGTTGCCATTTGTGACTGTCCACGTATTGGATTTGCCTTTTTAATTTGGTCAAAGCCTTTGTCTTTCATGAACTTCCCCATTTTGTGGCTAAATACTACAGGTACAACATATACTGGTATCATTTGAAGAGAACAATGAAAATAGCCATGTGACTGGGATGTGATCCTTTACAGATTCTCTTCCATTGCATGCAGTTGATGCCACCCATTTTCAGGAGGTGATGTTATCTCCTGTGGACTGGCATTGGATTTACAAACCTTGAGTGTATGAACTAAAATCCAGCACTTGATTTTTTTGAGAATATATTGACCTTAAATGTGTGCACAGTGTACAACTGAGTAACACTGTACGGCTATTTCATCAAATGGTCCACTGTCCTTTAGGAATTAAGTGGCTACTGTCATTTCATTTCAGAAGATGGTAGAAATACATGTACAATTTTATTGTAAATTGTAATTTGTAAAGCTTTTCATTCATTTGATTCAATAATTTATAATTATTAGCTCCACACCTGAAGTTGATTTAATTGTCCTCTCATCCAATATAATTATTTGCTGTTAAGAAGTCAAATTTGATACCTTTTTAAATTAATCTTTTTCTCCCTTGTCAACATTTGATTTTACATGATAGCCATTTATTTCTCTTCAGGTCTTCAAATGACTCCACCACAAGTACCAATGGGAGGTAAAAACAAACATGCTGGCCCTTCTCTTAAAGAAATTATGCAACAACAGGAACAAGAAGAAAGGCTTGCAGATGATGGTGATCATAGTGTATCCACTGGATATGAAAGGTTGCTCTTTGAGGTGCAAGCTACACCCAGCCCAGTGAAAAAAAAACCAGTCCATTCTACCCCAGAGGTGAAAGATGCACGTGTTCGAAAAATTGGACCTGGTCCATTTGAAAAGTCTTTTGACCATGCCCAGCAACTATTAAGTACAGTCAAACCAAAGCCAGCTACCAAACATCTCTCTTTAGTTGAAGTTAACACAGCAGTAGAAAATATTATTACTTCTCTTTCGGAAGATGGAAAATTTGTTTCACTTGAGCTTGTAAAAGCTAAACTGTGCAAACATTTTGGAAAGGAGAGTATCAGTGCTTTGGGTTTCAGAAGAGATAAAGATGTTCCTGCTCTTAATGATCTCATCCAGTTGCAGAGTAAAGTGAGTAAATGTACAACTTGTGCATTTATTTTTAAAATTTAATAATGTTTACACAATTAGCAGAAGTGTCATATGAAGTTTTAAAACATGAAATGCAACCAAGTGTTTTAGGACTTGGTACAACATGGATTGCAAGTTTGTGAACAGCTTAAAGTGCACCCAACCCCTAAATATATTTTTAGCTTAAACATATCTTTGCACCTGTTTGAAACATACTGGGCCTTTTTGCGCCTTTTTAAACCAAATCTTGACTATTAATAGGCTATAAAAGTTACAAGCCATCTGTCCCACGACCGAGCTGGTAAGGGGCATGGGTCCATTCCTTACATGACATCACAAACTGCTTTGCATGCATTTTTACAAAGACTTGAGAGAGGCTAACTTAGCTACAAACTTAGCGTTGTTGCCAAGGGATTTTTACAGATTGTATTTGTAAAACACTGTTTTTTTTTTGGTGTTTTTGACACTGTATTGGTGAAATGTGTGAAGGTAAACTTGGGAATATGCTAGTCGCTTGGCAATGGGCGAAGCCAAGCGACTAGCATATCATCATTCTCATGGGCATATTTCAAAAAATCGTTACGTAGAACCTTGGTGATCTTTGACCATTGGCACCATTTTCGATATCAAGAAGTGTACACCACTCGAGGCTTTTTTCTGTTCTGGTCACGTGACTTACTAGTAAGTATGGTTGTGACACGAAAATCTTGAAAACCTTTCTGAGTTTAAAAACATGGCCAGACAGCTTGCCTGTGTAAGTTACATGTAGTGTTTCCAAGATATGAGGGTTGGGAACTTTCCATAGCCACAATTTTAGCTAATTTTGTAGTTAAGTTAGTTCCCCTTTAATGCAATTGCAAATCAGTTTGTGATGTCAAGTAAGGAATAGACCCCCTTTCAAGCCCCTTTCAAGCTCGGTAGTGGGACAGGTGATGGCTAGATTTTGTAACTTTTACAGCCTGTAAAAAGTCACTATTTAGTTGCAATAGCACAAAACAGAGCAATATGTTTTGGACTGTAGGTGCAAAGATTTATTTAAGGGCAAAAAATATTTTAGGGTTAGGTGCACTTTAAAAAATTGTAAGTTTTGTACATCTACACTGTCTCCATTCCTACACAAATATCTTAGATTTTCGGTTATTTTGGCAGTGAAAATCCGATGTAAAATTTACCTGAGTCTGTATAAGATATATACAGACATTCATTAAACATTAATTCTCTTTAGTTTGTATTCCTTGATGAATTATTAATGAGTTTTGAAGTGGTGATTAGAAAATGACCTGTGGGTGATTTAGAGGCACAGTGAAAAATTTTTCTTTGACATACTGGTATTGTTAGGAAGTGTGCATGTAGAAGGCAGTACCGGTAGTTATGGTGAAATGAAATAAATCAATGTCTAATATATTAAGTACCATGCTAGTATGTTGTTTACGTTGGATACTGTAGCTCCCAGAGCTCACATTCAAAGAGACCAACATCCATCAATAAAGAGATGTGTACATTAGGAGAACTGCTTGGCAAATGTACAAAATGTTACCCTATCATGAAGCTCACTCAACCCATTAGGTAAGACTTACAATCACTCTGGTGATATGCAAGGACAACCCTAATTAACATTCATTTCTTATTGTACTCTTCTTTCTGTGCAGGTGAGCCTATTTGTTCATGCTTACGTCATGTCCAACAGCATTGCTACACTGTACGAACTTGGTCAGAGCCTTGTTGACTTAATATCCAGACAAGATTCATCGAAACAAGACTTTGAAGACCTAAGGCTGGGTCCCTTGTTACAGCAACCTGTGGTTTATGACATGTTCAAGGTGCCCTCAAGCCTCCCCTCCCCACCTAACATAACAACCATTCAGATTCTAAAGTATCTGGAGAATTACATGACTAAAGAAAATTTGTGGCGTGAGAAAGTGGACTTAAAGAAATTTATGGCATATCTTTGTAAGGAGCATGCAGGCTGTGAAACCCCCTACGAGCTTGGCATCCGCATACAAAGTGTTGGATTGGCAATTTCTGTGAGTAAATTTAAGCTTCTCTTCATACATCATTTCAGTGGTGGATCCAGACCAAGAGATAACAGCAGGTGGGAGGGGGGCTTTCTTTTTGGCATCTTAGCCTTGGCATTGCTCCAAAAATAAGGGAGTGGGCCTGTCCCCTGCACCCCTCACCTGGTACTCCATTCTGTATACAGGGACATCAAGCCTTTCCTGAATGTTTAGCTTTATCAACTGTGCTGATAAGGTACATGTAAATTGGGCACCATAAAGAGACTTAAGAGATGATGTTTCTAGCCTTCATTTGATCGAAGAGCAAACACTTGGAAAATGGCCCAGCTGTTGGTAGCCTTAATTCAGGCCAGTAAAAGTTACCCAAAGTTTTCATTTCACCCAAGTTGGAAACCTTTTAAAGGCCAATTTTGAGCTGTATTCATTTAAAAATTGGAAAGACTGGTAAATAAACTGAAAGCTTAAACTAACTATTTTTTTCCTCATCGTCTTGATGTACGCATGTATACTGTTCACACACGGGTGTTCTTTACAATAATTTTGTGCTGCTTTTGGATTTAGTTTGGGCCAAAATATACAGGTTTGAAATTCGAAAACAAGGCTTGGTGGTTAAATTCAGTAGTGTGGTGTAAACACACATAAATTGAATTTCTGGCATTTGAAAACTTGCCAACAAATTAGCCGAAAATGAAATATTTCTGCGGCACTGGAGCAGTCTGTGGTAACTGGAACTAGTCCAGTCGAAGTGCATTATGGGTTGTAGTATAACGTATTGTTATAGTTACAACTGTACTAGTGCTCGGTCTAAACTACCAATTGAAAATAAACCTAATGGTTTTTGCTCTTGTTGTGTACTGCATGGTGGAGCTGAAATGAGCTGTTGGATTAATTACTAGGGTCAATTTTCCCAAACACGTTCCACCTTCAGAGGCATTTTAAGGATGATTGACGATAACTACAGTGGTTGTCACTCAAGTGAAAATAAATCCCAAGGCAAGGACAAATGCAAGCTTGATGTTTCGGATTGTTTTCTCAATTATTAGGTGATTAAACAAGCGAAGAGGTCTGATAGTGAGCGATGGAAGACTGCCAGAGAAGAAGTCTCTGCAGACATGGATAAAGACATTCAAAAACAGCTGCGGAAAATCAAGAAAGATCTCTTGGGTCAGGAGCTTGGTGATCTGAGGAGCTGTGTCATGAGAATTCTTGATGCTTCTCCAGTAGATGCACTGAATGAGTTATTCAATTGCTGCTTGCAGTTGTTTGAAGGGAAGCCTCAAAAAAAGATCACTGACTTCTTTACTTGCATCACCGGGAATGCACTTGGTAGGCGTTTATTTCAACTTGCGCTGAACACAAGCTGCAAACGTCTTGTTGGAGATGCGATTGAACAGATGGTTGCGGGTGAGGTTGAGAAACAAGTTGCTGACAATGCGAGGCAAAGTCAGGAGAAAGATACACGCCCAGTGGCACCTAGTGAAGGTTTGCATTTTTTCAGGAAACAGACTGGTTTCAATAGTTCCAAGTTTATTTTTGAAAAATGCTCATGGAAAATTCTCAAGCAATTTGAATTTTGCTGCCCAATAAAAACATAGAAGAAGAAATCCATGGTAATTAAAGTTCTAATCAAAGATAGACAGAAAAACAAAACAGCTTTACTTACATGATAAATTGTAATATCAAATTGTGCATGGCATAGTTTTGTTCAGAACACAGACATATATTTTGTTTTTGGCAGAAGACACATTAGACAGTTTTGTGGTAAACTAAAGGAAAAGTTGCATTATTCTTCTAAATCTTTTCCCATCCGAATGAAGATATATACATGGGGTAGTTTCTAAAGAAACTGTGGTGCTGCGTGGGTGGGGAAGTAGTACACAAAAATTTGGTTTTATCAACAGAGTTGATAAATGTAAATTGACCACCGTACAGGGATTCTAAAAGCTGACGTTTCGAGTACTAGCCCTTCGTCAGAGCGAAGCGGATTCGCTCTGACGAAGGGCTAGCGCTCGAAACGTCAGCTTTTAGAATCCCTGTACGGTGGTCAATTTACATTTATCAACTCTGTTGATAAAACCAAATTTTTGAAGATATATACAGTTGCTTTAAAGTGTATATGACACGAAATATTCTTTTAGCTTATTAGGAAGAGCTTTCAAAATGATGAAGAATGCTGTTTATTTTATTGTAATAGTATTCTTGATTGCTGAGTTATTCAAGATTTTGGTTTATGCAACTTAGAGGACTTGTGACGTCACAAAATATGGAATATCTGTGCAAATACTTTGTCTGCAGGGTTGAAATTTTGCAGGTTGATCTGCTGCCAGAACTACACATTGTGATAGTGGTTATGATGTCACCATAGCAACATACTGGTTACCAGACCTCTACCTTCCCAAAATGAAAAATGCCTTATTTGTTGCTCCAGAGTCTGACAGACTTTCTTATACTTGTGCTGTGTAATATCGATATTCGCTCACACCCACTGAATGAACATCAAGAACAAATAGCACTTCTTGGGGAGGGAAACTCTGATTTTATCCTTCATGGAAATGTGGACCATATTATGGAACTTCGTGATGAGTATAACAATTGTTAAAAGTTTCAGATCTATACAGAAAAAGTCTTCAGAGATATTCCATATTTTATGATTTTACTCCATTTTGTGTAAGCCTTGTGACGTCGCAAGACCTCTAATTTGCATAAACCAAAATCTTGAATAACTCAGCAACCAAGAATGCTATTACAATAAAATAAACGCCATTCTTCATCTTTTTGAAAGCTCTTCCTAATAAGCTAATAAAACATTTCATATAAAATATGTCACATACACTTTAAGAGATAAGTAATAGCCCTCATACAGTGTTCTAGCCAGGACTAAAACAACGGGTGGAAAAATGGCATATTTTAAGTTTTAATTAATCTTGCATTTATAAATATGCACAATCTGTCAATATTCATGCCAGTCATTTGCTATGAATCAAAATGTATCGTTTCACATTTTTACCAAGTAGTGTTCCGTCATGTCAATGACAAGAGAAACAAGAGTAAAGAGGAAAAATCGCAGGGTGCTCGGCAAAGTGAAAGGCTGGGCAAGAAAATTACAGGGCAGAACGCCTTTCGCTTAGACCAAGCTAAAACGCTGGCCTCCATATGTTTTTATGGTTATATTTCTTTCAACCACAGCTGAGGAGGATAGAACTGAATCACAGTGTATACATGACCTTTATCCAAATGCTTGTCTTACAGGTGTTGTTCTCAAAGAAGTGAGCGCATGGCTGGCAAACGCAGATAACGTCGACCTTTCAGCGCTGGCAACCATTGAGAGCACTGTCATGAACAAATTTCCAGAGTTTAACACTTTTGAAGAACTTGGCTACGGTTCTTTTCTGAAATTCTTGACTTCTCATAAGGACCTTCTAGAGTCTATTAAGCAATACGGTGGGCTGGTCATGGCTGGATCAAGGGGATTGGGAACAAAGGTTGGACATCAAGTCCTTGCGAATAGCGTACTGGATTTTATATCGCAGTGTGGAACACAAGCCTCTCCTGTGAGTCGCTTTACTTAAAATACAGTTTTATAAAGCCCCTTTATCCAAGCCCCAGTGGTAAAATTTTGTTTATCATTGTGGCTTGTCAGTAATTTCGAGGCGACTCTGTGGGGGTGGGGTGGGGTGGTGTGTAGTGCACAGCAAGGCTTGCTCTAACAAAGTTCAACCACTTTGTTAAATTCACATATAAAAAAGCTTTAAGACGGCTTTGTTTTATCGAGAAATACGCAAGGAAACGAAGGGAGCACGAGAGTGGGCGGAACTACAAGAGACCGACCGCTAAAAATAACGTGATAAAGTTGGAAGAAAATAACCATTCGTTATAATTAATCGCGTTGTCAAAAAGAGCGCGCCAAGGATGCTTGGAATTAAGTGTAGTTCCGTCTCGCTTGAGATACAGTCGAACTTCTCCATAACGACCACCTTGAGGACAGAGGAAAGTGGCCTTTATGGGGAGGTAGGAGTGGAAAATGACTCCTGATGTTTTTTTTTTGTTGGGGGGGGGGGATTTTTATTTTAAAATGATGCTTATTGTAGCATATAAAACGTAACACAAAATACACATCAAAACAAAACGAGGTAACAGAAAGTACATCAGTTTGTATCAGCTTCGTCTTCGCATCAGTGACACCTTCGTCGTTTATATCAAGTACCTTGAGTAGCTCATTTCTAATTTCGTTCCTCCAGTCAACGTGACAATTTAACAATAAAAATGGGGTTTTGTATACCCTGTCGTTGATTAAGTGGCCTTTGTCGAGAGGTTACTTCAGCCGTTAAGACGCACTTAAGTGGCCGTTACCATTGCGGTTGTGGAGAGGTGGCCGTTGTACAGAGGTTAAAATATGAGGCAATATTTGAACTGTCTGCCGACATAAATGGCCGTTATACAGAGGTGGCTGTTGTAGAGAGGCCGTGACCGTTAGTGGAGGTTTGACTGTATCTGAAAACTTGCAGATGTGTTTTGGTAGGGTTTGTTTGTTTATTTGTGTTTTCTTACACCTTTTGAAGTTTCCACTGTTTTTTTTTTCAGGAAATGGTTGAACGGAATCTTTGTACATACTACGGTATCAACCAAGTCACCGATCTCGGATTTGGTGCTCTCTCCCACCTGCTGACAAAAACTTCCGACCGAAAGAAGAACATGACAGGAATGAACGCGCACTCAGTTGTGTACGAAGCCGCCTTGATGTGCCACCCACCTGGCAGCAATGAAGATTCAAGAAACAGGACCACTGGGAGTGCTCTTGGCTACATGAGCAAAGAAGATGCGATAGCTGCAATACGGAGCACCCCCCTACTCGAGGATGTCGCCCTCTGGACTCATTGGGATGAAGTGTTTGGAGGCGAAGTCTCCGCACTCGGTGACTTGAAGTCGTTTTTAGAAAAAGAAAGAATTCTCATAAACGCCGGAAAATCAACTCCTGGAAAGCATGGGTCTTTGGTTGTCATGGAAACCTCACCTGGAGTTCTCCTGCGAGTAACTACCACTACATCACCTGAAATCTTCAAAGAATGTGCATGTCGCGGTGATTCAGTTGGTGCCGCTGGTCATTTGGTTTCTATGGTGATGGTGAATGGTGGAGTTGCCAACACTCCGGTAGCTCTGTTAGCCAATCACGTACAGTCCTCACTCGCATCTATGGCAGTCCTTGGTGATGATCGGCGTTGCGATTTTGTTCTGGAGTGTTTGGTTCGCATGCCGTTCAAATTGGCACAAGCAGTCGGAACAAAGGTAGAATTTATTCTGCGGAAAATTTCATTGATATTCTTCTAGTTTCTTAGACTCGCATTGTAAGTGCGTCATCAAGGAAACGTGACAAGACAAAGAAAACGTAAGCCAGA
Source organism: Galaxea fascicularis (assembly GCA_948470475.1). Lineage (NCBI taxonomy): Eukaryota > Metazoa > Cnidaria > Anthozoa > Scleractinia > Euphylliidae > Galaxea > Galaxea fascicularis. The sequence continues at coordinate 44,086,753 of OX419335.1, read as the reverse complement.
GCTTAATGGCTACATGTAATATCGTATTGTCGGTATGTCTTTAGTCTGGTGGGTTATGGGGAGGAGACGGCTGACATTTCAGACAAGTATGTCATGTGTCTTGATAGGTAGGTAGGTCAGAACTTCTTCAAATTATATATCATTTGATGGAACAGTTGGAAGTGTGTGCTGCCTGTTAAGCGCAGCCGCAATTGCAAGCCCAAGATGCGGAAGAGCAAGTCACTGAAAACAGTAGTCAGTGGTCTGAACTAGAGCACCTAATTAAATGCAATGAAAGCTGCGTAACTTTGGTGATATTCTTACTCGGTAGGTTTTTCTTGAGCCTCTAAAGAAACTTGTTGGTTCGACCGGTGCCCCCTTGCTTCTGTTATCAACCTGTTCAACTCATTATCAACGCAGCCGGCTTCATCAACTGGGGTTTGCTCTTGGAATAAGTCAATGGATCGAAGATTTTCAAAGCCGGGTTTCTGCTCAAAACGAGGAAGAGTTAAAACCAGAGCAAGAGCAAGGCGATCACCATAAGAGACCGTTGGCAATGATCAGGCCAATACAATTCACTAAAAGGAAGCAGACGCGGCAAACAGAGGTTGGTAGCAAGCAAAATCATGTGGAATCGCACGGAATATCTCCCAATACTTAACCGACAAGGCTGCAGGCTGAGTGAGCTAAAACCAGGCGATATCCTGAAAGAATGAGCAGGATAATGGTTTCATTAAACAAACTCCGTTTACTGAGTTTATTGCAAAAAGAGCTGGCAAAGCCGCGATTTTTCTCCCTGGCACTTGATGTTACTTGCATCACTGGATATCTGTTGTCAGAGATTGACGAATGTTGAGTATACCTTTACCTTATATCAGGGTTCGCACGCGCCTTGAAAGTCCTTGAAAGTCCTTGAATTTAAAAATAAAAATTCAAGGCTTTAAAAGTCCTTGAAAATTGCAGTTGGTCCTGGAAAGTCCTTGAAATTTGTAGCCAATTTTATCCAACAAAGCTTCACAAGTGTCTGAGACGAGAAGTGGCGTACTCTCTACTTCGAGCATCTGATGTGACATTTTATTGGCTTGATTTTGCCCCTCTTGAAGTCCTTGAAAAACGGAAAAATGTGTCCTTGAAAGGTCTTGAAAAGTCCTTGAATTTTTGGTCGAAAAAAGTGTGCGAACCCTGTTATATGGACAATGTTATGATCTGTTGAATAATCTCTGGGGCATGTTTGAAGGCCATAGAATATTGATATATAATTTTCCCCCAAGCTTAAAAGGTGGTAATGGTTGTTGGGGTGATTAGGGTGTCTAAGCTAGGGACTGTATAGTAACGCCTTCTTAAACTGACAAAAACTTGTACGTGTCCCATTTCTCAGGAGTCAGTGGCCATAATTAAAGACGAAATGTCAACTCCGCTAAGTGAGACCAGCGTCAAAGAAGACGAACAAGAAGGTAACTCTCTAGTTGTTGTCTACGCAATCGTTGATGCATCGTCAGGGCATGTTGCTCTTAATTAATTAGTATACTCTTTCATAATTTCTTCAGACGCTGACAACGATTTGCAGGTACAACTAACATCACTCAATACTGAGCAGCAAGAGATATGTAGGGCTGTGATCGAGCAGATTCGCCGAGAAGAATTTGGAATCGGTCTTGAACTTGGAGAAGAGGAATCAAAGCTTGTCCAGCGGCAGAGGGAGCGGGAAGGGCGTGGCTTACACCGCTTGTCCACTGAGCTGTACTCGAGGGACACTCATTTTGTGTTGGAACTTGTACAGAATGCGGACGATAATTCCTATCCCGAGGAAGGCTCTAGTGCTGGATTTCCATCCCTTGTCTTTGTCCTTCAACAGGACAGGATCGTGGTGCTAAACAACGAAGTAGGATTCATGGAAAAAAATATCCGAGCATTGTGTGATGTTGGCAAAAGCACCAAAGGAACCCACCGTTATGGATACATTGGTTGGTAACTACCTCTTTAGGCATTAGTTCGCTTGGTTCAGTATTTGCAGTATTGCAAAGGGACTGGAAGTCGACTGCTGTTGTACAATTTAATTTGCCACACACTCAGGCTAAGAGAAATAAATTAATGAAGGGTAACCCCAAGCAACATGAATAATAATTTTCAATACTATTTTCAGGTCAGAAAGGTATTGGTTTCAAATCTGTATTCCGAGTCAGTGACTGTCCAGAGGTCCATTCCAATGGTTTTCATATAAGGTTTGACGCCAAAAGTGGTCCTATTGGTTACATACTTCCACAGTGGATTGAAGAGAGTTATGAAGAGGAGCCGATATTTGAAGGAGCTGAAAAGCTGACAGACGACAACTCCGAAAGAGAAGTGCATCCTGTTAGTGGCGAATATGACGGGTAAGCACATATATGCCTGGGACATTGAGATTTCAGTTCCGTTTGGTAGAACTTTGTCTCATGTAGCTAAAGCCTTCTATAGTTGTACCGAAAGTTAAGTAAAACCCGTCGTATTCATGCGTCTCACTCATCCGTGTTACAGAAGCTGTAGAAACAAAAGTTCTTCAAAACAATTTGGCAGATTTATGAATTGCAGCTCTTATGGTTAGCATAAAGGTATACTTTCAGTTACCGTGGACCGTGTAAAGTAACTCTTTTCTATTTTTCTCTAAATAAAATCAGGTGGTCGACGCGCATCGTCCTGCCGCTGAAAGAAGAGCTCCAAGGAATGGAAGAGAGATCATTGGCCGCCAGGTTCCGCGATGTTCATCCATCACTGCTGTTGTTCCTTCATCGTCTAAGAGAAATCAGCATACGTGACCAGGTGAGATAGTTACCAGTGCCCTAAACTAAAATAACAGTATTGAGCAACTTATTACATTGGGTTGTCGTGTGTTTCTCACACCAAAACGTAAATATTGTTGCTGACGAGGAGCATATTTTTTATAAGGTGAACAATACTCGCCATGAAATGATCAGAAGGGACCTTGGCGATAAAATAATGGAAATTTCGCACACTAATGGGACAGACCGCTGGCTGGTGGTGAAAAAGGAGTTGGACGCATCGAATGTGAGTTGGTCACTTGTCAACAAGTCGTTTTAGCTTGATTGGGGCACAGATTCGGTATTATCAACAGAGTTGGTAGTGGAAATTGACCACCGTACAGGGATTAGGGATTAGAATCCCTATACAGTGGTCAACTTACATTATTAACTCTGTTGATAATACCAAATTTTTGTGTACTACTTCCCCACCGACGCAGCACCACAGTTTCTTTAGAAACTACCCCCTTTATTAGCTTGATTGGTAGTTTGTTTTCTTGTTTCCCCTTTTTCTTTCATAGCTTAACAAAGATTTGCCGTGTTTCTCTCATACAGATGAAAGAGGATGTAGAAATGACCGAGTTGGCTTTAGCCTTCCCGTTGTTTTGTGACGCAGACCAAGATACGAGTTTGGGAAGAAAACATCAGGTAAATTTCATTGCTCTGCCTATTTTCGACAATTTTTATTGACGCTGTGTAATAAACTATATCCCTCAGGAATAGGACTGGTGTATTGGATTGTACTGGCTAAGGATCGAGGAAGTAAGCTTGAATTGCAGGGTCATCATTCTTCTTGTATTGAGAAATTGATTCAAAAATTATTCCATGTGTTGACTCGAGTGATACATGGAAGATGTATGAGTAAATTTAGATCTTTGATTTACGCATATTCATTTCTCATTGTTTGTCTCTCCGTAGTCCCTGCCGCAGCAATACGTGTTTGCTTACCTCCCGCTGAGGAGTTATGGTTTTCGGTTCATCATCCAAGGTGACTTTGAAGTTCCTTCTTCGAGAGAGGATGTAGATAGCGACAAGTCATGGAACCAGTGGCTCAGAGAAGAGATTCCTCAACTCTTCGTTGATGCTATGTCTGTCTTTATGGTGCGTACACAGTTATTATTACTTTGAGTTGCTGCGTCAGTACTCTTGTTGTATAAAACATTTTATCTAGTGATTTTGATTTCTTCTTGTCTTCTTTTAAGATTGGCCAACTGAAACTTAAAGAAGACGCAAAACTCATGAAATTATTCTTTTCTTTCATTTGTCTGTGATTGCGGATATCCACTGTTAGTACACACCACACAAGTGAATAGTGCTTTTCGCGCGTTTTGATTGGTTAACTCGGAGGTGATTAGCAAAGTACTATTCACCTCAGAGCAGCCGAAGAGAAGCAAACTGGCTTTCCGTTTCGGTTTCCAAAGAGGAAATCATTTGAATACGCGCTAGTTATTCAGCTTGTGTGGTATATACTAAAACAATTATTCACCTTAGTGTCGGTGAAAGTGGTGGATATTTACCTCCACTTCGGTGAATAATAAACGTCTACACGTAGGAGGGTTGGTGCAGTGGTGAGAGCGCTCGCCTTCCACCAATGTGTCCCTGGTTCGATTCCCGGGACTCGGCTGAGTTTGTTGGTTCTCTGCTCTGCTATTAGTAGAGACCCTGTACTTGGCTAGAAAGACATCCAGCAGTCTCATTGTTCCCTTATCATGGTGAATAATAATAACTAAAAATCGGTGTTTTCTTTTCCTTTTTAGGACCACCCATCCTTTTCGGCGGGGTTGTCTTCCGTGGCTTCATACTTTCAGTTTGTCCCTCTTGAGGAAGAAATATTGGATTTCTTTACACCTGTTGCACGTCACATTTTGAAGCTCCTTCAAGGCAAGCCTTGTATGCCAGTGAAAGAAACCAAACAAGAAGCAAACAGTTTCAACTGGGTTCTTCCTTGCAAGGCAGTATTCTGTCAAGACTCCACAACACTAGAGTTCATCACTCCCGCCTTGCTTGAGGAGCACTTGGGTTTGCGTTACCTCCATTCCGACATTGCACCAGCGCTGAATCCGACTTTGCGGTCTCGTCTGGGAATTGAGACTCTGTCCAGCAAACACTTGCTAGAGATCGGTAAGGCGGAAGCCAAACAGTTCACCGCGGACGAAGACCCCCGACCGGACGTAGTCAAGATAGCTTGGCTGGCTCGGTGGTTCCAGTGCATGTACAGGTGCCTTGAGCAGGAGAGGAACAGCAGTCAAGACATTTTGGATTTAATAAGTTCGCTGAGTGTGATTCCCTTGACGGATGGAACCTTTGTAAACTTGAAAGGAGATTCTGTTTTCCTACCATTGTCATTAAAGAAAAGCTCTGCTGCGACTGCGCCAAAGAAAACTACGCCTTCGTCAAGTAAGTCACGTGTAGTTTTTCAGTGGTAGGAGGCTTGCTGTACGTTTGTGTTATCAAATACTATATAAAAGCTTTCTGAGGAAACTGCTGACATCTTTTGAGTCAGGATCGGTAATTTTCGATTGTGTTTGGAACATTTTTTTCTCCGCCTGTTAGGGTCATTAGTTTCTTCTTAGCAACGTACAGCAATCCTATTCTTCATTTGAGAATTAAGACTTTGGTGGCATAAAAAAGCACACAATAAAAAAAATGTAATTACCAGTGCAAAAGGCATTATACCTTGTAATCTGGTTTCTTGTTCTTCTCGTTTCAGCTGAACAAACGTGTTTCAGTATACTGGAGAGAGATCTATCAACCGTACACCCAGTTCTGTTTTCCTCGCTCGATGACATTGGCCGCTCTCAAGTCGAACAGTTGTTAGGACGCTTGGGCGTCAAGAGCTGGAGCGCAAGAGATCTCATCAACAGTCATATTGTACCAACCTTTACCTCTGACAAGTGGAAGGTACTTGGACTGTGTCATGTGTTTGTAGTATTGTTTTTGACAATCATCTATCTCAGTTAGCACTTTATGTAACTCACTTCGTTTCGGAATCAATGTTGTTGTTGTAGCACTTTGTATTGCTGTTGTTAAGGTGTGAAACTCGTCTCAGTATTTGAACTGCGTGTCATGTTTATAAAACATAGCAGTTCCGAAAAGGTTCTAGGTTTTTCTTCCGCGACTAATAAAGCTGCATGATGATCAGCATGATCTGTGACACTTCCTAACTTGGTGTTTTACACCAGAATAGTTCTTTGATTCTCCCCTTCCGTTCTTGAACAAGGTATGGTGTCATTTAGCTTAGCCTGCTCCGAAAAAGATAGTGTTATGTGAAATGTTTTGTTTGCTGATTGGTGAAAGAGAGAATACCAGGGGAAAGTGTGCGGGAAAGCCTTGAAAACCAGCCGATCATATCCATCTTCACTCTTATCTGTACACGTTTACAGTGTATGTAATAGATACAAATGAAATTTGCTTTATTGGCAGGCCAAGTCGAATGAGGTGCTGAGAAGCTATCTTGTATACATCCTCGAACAGCGTCTGAGTGATCCATCCGTGTGTGATGTCGACCAGTTGAGATCCTGTGTACAGATATTGACCAACAAGGGTCCCCTAAACCCAACAGAAACACCTATACACTTGACACCCAGATATGGAAATACCGTTGATCTTGCACGTCACTTGCCGAGTAAGTCATTTCCTCATAAAATTGCCAATATGCCATGAGTTTTTCCATCTTCCATATTATGCGTGGTTATATGTTTTCCTACTCGTTGTTTTTGTGCTTTCTTGGTATCCGAGTTTTAAGTGTCTTTTTTTTCACTCACATTCTTCACTTTCACGGGAACATATGAACCTACAATTGACCTGCTCCCAAAGTCAGTGGCTTCATAGCTCAGTTGGTTAGAACGTCGCACCGGTATTGCGAGGTCTCGGGGTTCGGACCCCGTTGAAGTCCTGAATTTTTTTCAGGCTTCTTTACGCAATTGCATATAATTGCGTTCACAACTGCGAGGATCAGTCTTTATTTGATGTCTTTTTTTCTTTGCCGTTGCTTTGTCGTGGTCTTTTGTTCTTTATCCCATATTGGTTTGAACCTAATGTAAACTCTTGTGGTTTTTTAAAAGAGAAAAAAATACCACTTCTACCACTGCAACGTCTGCTTAAGTGATTAAAGGTGACATTGTACCATGTTACGTGGCGTGGCAATTGTTTCAATTCTTATAACTTATTCTGATAGTAACATGTTTAATCTGTCACAACGCAGTGCATTTTATCAACTGGCATTTTGACGTCTTCTTTCTAAGGTATTTCGTGGAGACTTGTTGTCGACTCGTACTTGGATGCGAGTACAAAAGCTAGATCCACGGACTGGAAAGCTTTCCTGACCGACTTGGGAGTCCAGAGCTTTCTTTCCATCAATAAGAAGCAAGTGAAACTTCACCGCAGCAACATGGTGAGGCTTGCTTATCATTTGCATCAACTTTCAGCTATCGACGAGGTCTATTTATTCACAAGCCATAAAAGGTATCTTGACAAAAAAAGATAATAAATGACAAAACACTGCAGTCAATTATTTACCTTCCACTATGACTCGCTACTTTCCCGAGTGATCAAAAGTGATCCATGTCATAAAAAAAGTGCGACGATCTCCAAGCATGTGTGACACTTATTTTGAGCCTTTAGAAAGTGCGTAGTACTAAAAAATTGACTTCTAAAGCAATGACGAAACCAGCCTAACTGAATCTTCGTTGTTCGACAGCTGTTTTAATTGTTTCCTTTTTGCATTTTAGTCCCAGTCTCCTTGGGCTTCCTATGAACCCATTTGGCAAACAACTCCCGATGGTATGTATGTGATCGAGGACTGGTCCTGTGAAGAATTTGAAGAATTTCTCGGTAACGTGACTAAATCAGGTGCCGAGTCCACAGTGCTGGCTCAGTGTATCGATGAACGTTGGAATAACGAGTACGCACAGTATGCAGATCGTCTTGTGCACGTAAAAGACAGCCATGGTCATATTCTCAACGAAACCAGATCGTCATTCTACTTAAACCTTGTCTCGAAACCATGGATGTCAGCTTGTGGTGAAGCTTTAAATTTTTTCATGCCGAGAGATCTTTTCATGAGAAGTGAAAATGTTAAGAGGCTGCTTGAAGATCATGTGAAATATACTGCTGCAGATTTGAAGAATAGTGCATTTATCAACGTTTTGCGCATTCGTGAATCGATAAGTGTCGATGGCATAATTAGCGAGATGAAGAAGTGGTCGAGTGTTCAGTTAGGGGACGCCTTGGAGGGAGTTCAGTCAAAAGTGTTTACCACGTCATTGGCACACATGAGAGAGGTCTACTCTTTCTTTTTTGAGAGGATGTCTCACCGTGAAGACGAAAGGAAGAAAATAAACGAGGCTTTCCTCAAGAATGCACTGATATTTGTTCCTCATCACTATCAAGACTCATCCTCCAAGCAGGTTCACACGGGTGACCGAATGCCAGGCTCTTTTTATTTGAAGAAGGATGTGTGTTGGCGAGACCCTACTGATGTGGCTTCAAAGCTGTTGAGAGATCATGGGAAGGTAACTACAAGGCACTTACTATACGGATACTATCACAGGACGCCAGCCCAACAGAGCCTTGCAGCCTTTTTCGTTGATGAGCTGAAAGTTGATGAAACGCCCACGATGAATGAGTACCTTGAGGTCGCTGCAACTATTGCTGATATTGCTCGGTTTCCCACTCCGCCATCGCTGAAAAATATGTTGAAGATATTTTCTACTCTGGGTAAAAAGTGTATTGCACGTGGCCACAATGATTGCATAGGTGAAGAAAACGAAATGGACTTAAAAATGGCAGCCTTTTTAAAGCACTCTTTGGAAAGCGAGGAGAAGAATATTTTTCCTTGCCGAGGCAAATGGGTTTCACTTTCCGATAAGCCACTCCTTGCCGACGAGAAGTCACTCCTTAAGATTTTCCAGAACTTGAAGGAAAAAGATCCTTCAGTAGGAGACGATGGAAAAGAGATGAAGAAAGGTGTCTTTTTCCTTGATTTCGGGGACTTTTTTGAGTCATCGAAGCAAGTCGATCGTAAGCAAGAACGCGAGAGGGAAGAAATGAAGCAAAATGTGTCCATCTTTCTTAAAATGTGCGAGGTAAAAGCATTGAGTGATTGTGTAGAAAAAAAATTCACTCCCACACTAGTAGAGTACCACTGCGCCCCTCTGCAGAAGCACTTCCATCTGCTGATGCCACATGTACAGCGTTTCCTTTACTCTAAAAACCCACAAGTGTATGAGCACCTGAAACGTGAAGGATTTGCTCAGAAATTGAAGCAAATGCAGTTTGCTTCCGTGAAAAGTTTGGAAACCGTGTACTCTTTAAGTACACATCCCGATGTTGTAGTTCCAATTAAAGAAAAGAGTGGGCTCGAATCAGTGGGTTCCAGCTGCTGTCTTTATGTGGTACACGATTACCTGGAAAAGTCAAATGTCTTGAATACTGAAATGGTAAAGCTGCTGCTAGGAGAAAAGAAGCAGAGTTCTCCAGAGTTACACAACTTCCTGGTAGCCGTAAAAAATCACGATGGCAGTGATTTTGATTTCTTTTTGGAAGAAATCCAAGGCCTGAAACCATTGCCAGACGACGAGGAACTGTGGTACGTGCCACCTCCTGATGAGCCTGAGGTGGAGGAAGAAGGTCCTGTGGAATTACCGACTATGCATCCCAATACAACAGGTTCATACCGGTCTGGTGACGATGCACTTCACTCCTGGCCTCCAAAGTCTGCAGTGCAATATGACAAGACTCGCAAATGCGAAGGAGATCCTGGAGATAGTGTGCTAAAAATATGGCCACCTCCGGCGCCTCCCGAATCAATGAAATCAACCTGGGAAGAGCAAAACCAAGGAAGAGCAACGCCATGTGGTGCTGGCTTTTTAGAGAGGCCGAAAGAACACGAAGGAAACGTGAGAGAAGATGAAATCAGCATTCGGCAACGTCACCCTCCACAGTCGGTAGCTATCCAAGAGCCAGCAGCAGAGAAAATGTTACCAAGCGGTCAACATGTTGGACTAAGAGACGAGGGTGTAGCTCATCCTGGTGTTCAACTGGCTGCAGCTATTCAAGGACCAACACCAGGGGAAACGGCTCACCAACCTGGCTTTCAAAACGCTGCGAATTCTGCAATAGCTGAAGAAGTTACAGACGTAGGTTTACCAAATGATCTCCATGCGGACGAAAACTCTGTATCAGCCACGGTGCAAATTAATCCTCAGCCTTTGCAAATATCTTTGCCTCCTGGAGACATTCAAGCAAGGTCAATCAGTTCCTCGAACGTCTATCTTTGGTTTGACGGCGGCACACAAAATCTAGACTTTGAGGATCTTTCGTTTCCTAGTGACACCAAAGTCTTGGATCGGATACCGCTGGCCGATGCTACAAGTAGGGAAGATGTCGGTCGGTGGGGGGAACAGTGCGTGTACGAGTTTCTTCTCAACCAAACAAAATTCCTTCCTCCAGATGTTAAAGTAGACATTGTGTGGGTAAATGAAAAAGGGAATACAACTCGCCCTTACGATTTGGAGATCCGTGGTGTGGAAGGAGAGGTGATCACTTACGTGGAGGTGAAGACAACAACGTCGGATCAGAAGGACATCTTTGAAATTTCGGTTCAGGAGCTGCAATTTGCATTGAAAAACCAACAGGCGTTTCATCTCTACCGCGTTTTCAACGCTGGTAATCCTAGTTTCCTTCGAATTCGACGTCTGCGAAATTTAGCTGCCCACCTTGAGGGAAAAAACGTCAAGCTGTGCTTGATGATCTAAGATTTGTGAGCGCCAAGCGCACTGTCTTCATTTATTTTAGATTTTTGGTGAAATACTCTAGGATTTTGACAATTATGCATTAAGAAAATAATATAGTTATAGTTACTCCCCAGTAGTTTTCAGAAAATATTGAATACTTATTGTTTACATTTTTAGTATTTTTATCTTTTTTTTATAATAGACTTTGAACACTTTTTTATTCGAAATTTGCAAAGATTTTTGGAGTACACTTAGTACTTCCCAGGATTATTTTATTTTAGGATAATTTAGATCGGTATGAGATTCAAATTTGTCTCAAATTAGTGAGTTTTGTGCTTTTACGTGCGGCTGGGTGTTATTTTTTAGTCACTGAAGGGCTCGAGCCTTCTAAAAAAGGAATTCTCAACTATTTAAAAGTGTTATCTACTGAGAATAAACTGCACTTAAACTGCTTGCTTCCCTCCTATGCGTAGTTAGGAAAATGGCTTAGCCATTTGCGAGTTGTATGCAGTAGTGAAAATAAAGCCTTTATTCTTAATAAAGTTTATTTTCCCTTCTGCTCAAGTAGTGTTCATATCTGCGACGACCCCTCGCATCTTCAGTTCATGCATATTGCAGCTGTCAGCTTCCTGATGCCACTATCTGAAATCACGGACCGCTTCTGTTGATATACTACTCAATATAGGACTTCCGTCCGTCTTCACAGGAAATAATTGCCAGCAGTGTTTACCATGGAAGAAACCCTGACATAAATAAAGGTGTTTCGTTTAGTGGAACCAGTTAACTTACGGCTGGTTTAGTAATTTTTGTGTTCAGAATAACTACCAGGAACGAGGTACCAAGAGATTTGTATTATTTTTGACCATGTATCGTTTGTTAAAACAACAAATTGAAGAGTATTTGCATTCCATATTGGAATACAGATATTGTTTTCCAGTGCAAGTCCAATTTGGATTTACATACACTCCGTTTTAGAAGGTCCCATGATTTGGCTTACTTTAAAGTTCTCCCTATTAAATTTAGCATTGCCTGTAAAACCAGTACAGACAAAACCCATGCAGCGGCACGTGCTTATTAAGGAAAGGACTCACTGTATTTGCGGTTAATTATTGTCATTAGCATGGCTTAGCACTTTTTCTTGTGAGCCGTTTTCTGTAATGGCCAGAAATGAAAAGGAAATCTCATTTTTCTAGCATATTGTTTTATAAAATATATGCTCACTTAAGTCCACACGCAAATGCTAATGATCCGCCAAGGCAACTAATAAGATAATCGAATTCTTCTTTCTGGCTGAAGACGCATAGGAATCAATTGTTAGTTTTCAAATACTTTGCTCTGTAATGTAATGTCCTGTTCCTTCAATAAACTAGCAAAAAATGTCCACGGTAATTCAGAAATTTCGTCCGCGATCACGGTTCGAAACTGACCATTCTCGTCCCCAGAGCTCACGATCCTTCTGGCCTGCGGAAGAAGTCGAGAGCTCTGGCCAGTTCCGAAATATGCGCAGACGCAGTGAAGGTGCATTTTTGCAACCGTCGGCAACCATTATTGTTTCACATTTCCGAGTTTGCGTAGAAGAGCCGGAGGTCCGTGATTCACAGACTTCCTGGTTTGGAACCAGCCAGAGCTCTCGATCTCTTCTGGGCCAGAAGGAACGTGGGCTCTTGGGACGGGAATGGAAACTGACATGCTAACTCCTTTTAAATTTCAAACATACTGGTCATGCGTGAAGTACATCGAACTGTGAAAGGGGGGCCACAGAGATAGCCATGTTAACAATTGTTAAAAATCGGACAGATCTGGTTTCAAAGTTAGGATACTTTTTCACTGATGTGTTCTTGGAATCAACCGTTTTCCTTTCTTTGCTTTCCACTGTTCAAGCTCGGTTCAAACGTCGAACTTCTTATCTGCCGAATCGAATGCTAATTAGGAAAATCTTTTATTCTAACTTATTTGAAATAGATTCGGCACAGGAATAGTTCGACGTATGAACCGGGCCTAACCTTCCGTTTTAGTGGACAATAATTCATCGGTCAACGGATGAAAAACACAAATTGAATGTCAGCAACTGTGCATCTTGCCGAGCAATGCAGTTTAAAACAGGTTCATTCCAAGAAAACATTACTTTCGTTGATGAATAGAAGAATTTTCTTTGGTTGCATGATTGCATTTTTGGCATAGCTCTCTATCTCAGACCGAATAAATCAATGCATCACAAAGTGCTTGGGATGAATTAACCCCACGTATTTAATTAAAGGAGCTGTCTTGGCTATCTTTAGTATCACCAGGCTATTTAAGGTATCGTCACAAGACATAATTGCCTCAATTATGGCACCGATAGTCTGGTCAAGAAGTGGTATATTGCTGCAGTCAAATTATTTTACTGTTTTACCTACGGAAATTGGAGTATTGCTTAAATGAAAATGGATCCTTTTTTTCCTCTTGAAACCAAAACTGTCTGTGGCTAAGGTCTGCTCTTATCCATTTGTGTTCTTAGACCATACGCAAGAGTTAAAGCATTTTGACAAAAAACGGTCTCTGAAATAGTCTATTTGAATATAATGTTCTTGAATGGACAGTCGTCTTCACAGCTATCGGAATGTGGGTCAAAAACGTAGAGAGAGAGCAACAACATCATCAGCAAATGTCATTTTTGTCTGTGGAGCACAGCTTTTCGGCTAGCAATTGAAATTAAAGGCTGGTCTCGTGGGAAACTAACGGAAGCTGATTTCCTTATCTAAGAAAACCATGTTAACGTAATGTCCACCAGTGGCGTGTTGTCATAACGGCATTACTGTGCATCCAAGAGCTCCTTTGATGCATTCAATCCAAACAACATGGCATGTCAACTATGCATGACTAACCAGATGGAGTTTCTTTGGTTTAGTGTTGAAGACTGTTTAGAGATAACCTTTTTATCGACACCCACAATTAGAGGCCACCATTCCTGGCACCTCCCTTAGAACAATCGTGTCATCAGTGTCATAGTAAAGCAAGCTCATGGAATGCAGTTCTGTGGGAACACAGGTAGCAGCAGGAATCTTCTTGCTGAGGCGGTGATGGAGAATGTTTTGCAGTATGGCGTGATTTGATGGATTCGTTTCTTGACTAAGAGTTCCGGGACACGGTCCCTCGCAGTAGTGGAATCCAAAGCGGGTTGGAGCAATTATCCATCCATTCCATTTCAGGTCACGGAATCGAACAGCCAGTCGCCGTTTACGACAGATGGTTATGTCCGAACGTTTCCACCTCTTATTTACTTCTTCCTTCGAAGTCACGCCAAGGTCTCCAGTAACGTTACCACTGACGTATTGGCTCGTCATCAGTGGCAGAAACCTATGTAGCTCAGTTTCTCTCGGTTCCGTCAAAACTGCAAGGAAAGGTTGTCGTCTACCTTTTAATGCAATACGTAAGGAAGGCGTGGTAGAGATGACCAGTTGTAAATTTTGTTTGCGTTCCTTGACCTCTGATTGCAGAGCTCGAGTGAGATTGAATTCCAGCCATCTGCTTTTGATCATTTTATGACATTCTTGAGAAGCTATTGTGGTTTTATCGTCTGCCTTCACATCTCCTGATTTCAAAGACTGGCTCATACGAACGATGCTGATGTGAACTATGCCACCATTTGTGGAAAGTACTTGAAGATGAAGCTCAGCTTTACGCATTCTGTGGGTTCCGTTGAGACCACCTGAGGATAGGTTAAACCAGAGAGTGGCGCTACTGGCGGCCTCGTCAAGATCTGTTTAAAATCAATCATGAATGCAAACAAACAAATTAAACCTGCTTAACACATATTTATCAAGAGAGAGAAAGAGAATTGTTGGCACATTGTGTGGATTTAAGCATTGTCATCCGGCGGTGTTACCTTGAGGAAAGAAAATGCGTGTAGAGCTCCCTAAGGAGGTAGTTTCACCGATGTCTGACGATTTGCTGGCGAACTTTCTTCTGAATAGGTTGAAGACATAACGTGGAATGTCATGGCGACGACTTGATATATTAGGCGCATGTTCCATGTTCAATACATGAAGCAAACCAGAGGCAAATTCTTTCTCAGCTTCTTTATTTAAGCCCTCGGATAAAACGAGGGCGGACAGAGATAACACCACAGCAACAAACGAGTAGCACATTTCCAAAATACACAGCGAGGACTGTAATAAAAATGCCTCTGTCAGTGATGCCCGAAGTCTGGAATGAAACGCTTGACTAATGGCGCCAACTTAAATAATTACGCCCTCCAAAGGTGCTTAAAATATCAAATGAGGTTGCAATTCGGTGCTCATCATCCCTCACTATTTAAATCACTCAGGCGTGTTCATTTGGCGGATTATTTCAATTCAATCGACTTACGACAAAGACGACCGAGGAGTGCATTTTCTGGATGAGAACTAAAACGAAAGTCGAGAGTGTCATGGCTCAGACAGCTGCTGATGCTAATAACTCAAAGGACACCGCAGATTATCTCAAATCTATATTTGTTAATATCTGTAGCGAATTCGTCACGAGAATCTCATTCCTTTATTCCAAGATAACCTTGGAGGTTTCCTGAATAACACGATAAAGATATCATCACACATATTGTAGAGTTATACACATATTGCAGAGTTATAATGCTTCATCGTATCGTTCATGTCGTCCAAACGGCTTGCTCAGTAGCCCTATAACATGACAATTTTTTTGTTGTTTACTTTAAGCGTCAGTTTAGACAAGAAAAACATCCCTATGTTTGTTTTTGAGCAATAAACATTCTTTTGCAATATAACGCTAGAGAAATATTGATATATTTTTCAATTCTCATATGTGTTTGTAGCTTCTATAGTTATGATGTCACTGTAGACACTGTATCTTTAACCAATACCGTTATGTTAGCAGTTGCTTTTCAATTTAATTGCTCTTGTTTTTATCGCGTAATGTTTCACCAATGTCACAATCAAAGTACATTTTTGTGAAATTAATAGCTTTGTAATTAAGAAGTGAATGAAAATCCTATTGAAACGCTTTGAGATTGGCAAATCATTATCGGATAATCAGGATCAAATAGATTGAATCCGATAAGTGGACTGACAACTGGGCAGTGCATGCGCATGGAACTAGGATGCTGGTGGTAAATTCCACAAGAACGCTGCCCAGTTGCACCTTGCACCTATTATTCGAAAAAAGAGATGTGTGGTATTTCATTGGAAATTCCATATTGGTGTGTCCCTGAGCACTTCTTTAAAAGCTGTAGTATTTTAGTAAGTATGTAGTATTAAAGCTGTAGCTGTAGTATTAAAGTTTTTCCACCGATCATCGTTTGGAAGGTCTTCAATTGCTTCTAGAACTGGCTCATGAGGAAGTCATGCACTTGATTTTAACTGGCCGCTATTTCAGGTTTACTTATTCCATTAGTAAATCTGCTAAGTATAATTGTCGGATAAACTGAAATTTTTTCCATCCAGCCAAGTTTCAAATTTTCAACTCTTGCACCGTTCCGGGATACTTTACGTCCATTGCTAAAATTCCTGAACACAGTAAAAACAAAACTAAGCAGTTAAATAATTTATTTTAAATCGTTTATAAGACTAAGACTTCATTGGGAATCTATTACCACGGCAAATTACGGAGGCTTTATCATCAGTGATCTGATCAACACAACGACATATTTCAATTTAAGTAAATTCACCATCGAAACTCCATTTTTACTTCTTTGTACCGGGGTACTTTGTGGAGTAACGTTTACAGCTTTACCGGCTTGGATTGAAATAGTTCAAATAGCACAAAAAAATCGATCTTATTTTTGTTTTCGAACTGTCAGATTAAAAGCTCACGGCCTTGTTTTTTGTTGCTTGAAACGACTAATGACATTTTCAGTTTCAGTTGTTCAACACCTGACCTTAATTTATCGTCGTTGGCAATTAGTTGCTTTAAAATTAAAACGAGCGAATAAATATAGATCATTGACTTATGTGTATACCAATTAAAAAAATCATAATACAAGTTGTTATGCTAAATTAATAGCCATTCTATCTGCCGTTCAATCGACGTTTTGCATAATTTAAAACATCGAGTGACGAAATGAAAGTCCGCGATGGGCATACTGTTAGCATAAGTTAGCCGCGAGAGTTGAAATGCGCAGATTGATCGCACTGTATTTTAATGAGTGCAAAAATTAACTTGTCACCAGACTGAATATCTTCAGTTTTGATCTCATTTGGACAAAACAATAAGCTCAGCATCGTTGATTAAATATGCTCATAGAGCCAGAAAACTCACCACTTATCAAGCTGGTATGGAGCTGGGAAAATGGTGCAGAAAGATAAGTAAGTGTTAGGAAGACCATGATCGTGCCGACTTGAGTGCACTTGACTTTTTTCCTATGAAAACCGAGCGGTTGTTTACTGACACCTGTCGTTCAAAGACTTGAACTGAATCAATAAATGCCATTCATTCTTTGCTGTGGATCTACCGCAGTCACACTGTAACCCTATAGCTTATTACATCTACGTGGCCGTAATTCCGGTTGTCATTCTTGAGTGGACAAACTCGCTTTATAAATATGTAGGAAACTTTTGCTCGCGTTAAATAAAACACGGTAGTTTTTCAGTACTACCACGGAGAAAGGGCCGATTATCAACCGATTATCCTACAGGGAACAAGAACTGAATTGAAAGAACTGAAGGGAACAATAAGAACGAGGACTGACTGGATCCTTTGAGCATTCATTTCCATCGATATTCTACGGCATCTTGTGGCAGACATGTTGTCGTCCAAGAGTATGTCACTAGCAAAACTCTCCAGACAAAAGGGAGCGGTGTCGACGATAAATGACAACTGAACTTCAGCTTATCACCAAGCTTAATACTTATTTCGAGTCTACCTTTCAGAGAGGAGTCCACTGAATGTCAATTTACAAGTTTTGTGAAAACTTCTAGACTTCTAGACTTGTGGCGCCGGTTTGGAGGTTTAGAGACTAAACGTTAATTTTCTGTTCAACGAAGAATACAAGATCGGCTTCATAATTTAATAAGTTAATAATTTCCGTTAGTTTTCTTTCGACGAAAGGCCACCTCCTTGTGTGACGTTTCTAGTTCTGGTTAAAAATTTTTGTTTTAATATTTGAGCGCAGCTCTAATAATATGACAGATGAAACTGTTGTTGAATATATTGCTACCAAGTAACTACCAACTTCCCATAGAAAAGATTTTCTTCAGTTGCTACACTTACAAGCTGACGCTGGGATGGAAATTTTCCAATCTGGCCGCTGAACAATTTGTCAAAAGTAGACAGTAACCCAGCTGAATAAGTTCAAGGGTGGGCAGGCTTAAGCTTCACTGGTTTTTAAGGAAATAACAAAGCATAGCCGCATGGCAAAGGTGCTAAAATGGCATGACAATGATATTTGCGCCATTAATTTGAGTGCGATTTCCATCTCAGAGTGTTCAATATATGGAATCGACTGCACATTGAACTGCGCACTTGCGTTTTGAGTCCGTGTCTGGTTTGGTTAAGGGATGGCTCGAGGTGTCCAGCGATGTGAGACACGCTTCCATCCTTGCGTAGGAATATCTGAAAAAAAAAAAAAAAAAACGTTGGACGGTGGGGCTTACCGCGCTCGATTTAGACAGACTTTACGTCATCAAGAAGCAAACAGGTAGCATGGCAGATACAATCGCTTTCTGCCCTCTGGTTAGATCGTAATCAGTGGATGAGAACAGCAGCGTCAGTAACTTTTCTCGCAATACCCACTGATCGCATATGGCACGGTCCGATCGCGTGACCACGCCTTTTTATCAAAATATTCCCGAATGATTTGTGTATATTTTATAGTTCGAGAGTACAAGAGAGTTCTCTGATCGGAATGTTTTGCTAGTTCATTATTCTTAAAGTCTAATTTATGCTGCAGCAATCCTTTTTGATAAGGTCTTTTCACATAGTTTTCAGCTGCTTTTAGGAACATGAGGTGAAAGAGGAGACATACAGTAGCTTAGGCCCCGTTCAGACTAGGTGCCTGTGCCCGGTTTTCGGGAACGGGCACTAGTCTGAACAAAGCTTTTCGTTGGTGCCCGCGCACAAGTCTGAGCACCGTGCCCCGCACTACCTCCAAGGGTAGTACTCGGGCACCGTTCCCATGCACGGAAACTTGTCTGAACACGTTTTCATGTGTTCCCGCGATTTTTCCCGTGTTTCCCTACGATGCACTAAAAAAGATTAACTGGGCACCAAGCCTTTTGCACGAGTGTGAAGATCCTCGGTCCAGGACACTGAGGTGTCTAGACAGTGTCCTTTTTACCTCATGTTATGACGTAAGTCATGCTATGGGATTTAGGGTTTAGAGTGGAATTCAATTAAAAATTGTTCAGTTTGTTAGACAATTAATTTTATGCTTTAAACCTGGATTAAATACGTTCTCCCATATCTCCCCTCCCCGACAAGATTGTCTCGTCGAAAGGCACGCCATTGTCTCAGTGTACGCATTTGGGGGGTAGTACAAAGACGAGAGTATGTCGAACCACTTGGACAGATTCAAAATGGCGTCCTGTCTCTTTGAAGCCTGATGCCGTTTTGATTCCAAACCTGATCGGAATATACCTTTGTGGAGCCAAAAATTTAAAGAAAAAATGCTACAGAGTAGTCGACTGCAGAGAAATTGGTGTTAAGGTCCTTAAAGTGACAATAACATGAAAGATATCGTGCGTGAAGACCCGTTAAGACCGCGAACATGAATTAAGCTTACTGGGGCCTTACTCATCTTATTCCACCCACGATCACGAAAACTTCAAAATATGCGGTGCTTTGAATGCAAATCATGGACTATGGACTATGGGGCCTCTCGAGACCTTTGGAAACAAAGTGGTAATTGCATGGAGGTTTCGGTTTCGGTGAAGAGCGCGGCTATCGGCATCTTTGAACGACGATGAATCGATCGGCCACAGGAAGAAAGAAATATATATTAGGGTGCCATCAATTCATACCATGAGGTTGCTCTAAGGAGCCTTTGATTGGTGCCCCGGAACGGTGCCGCGGAACGGGCACTTAGTCTGAACGGGCCTTAAGTAGACGTGTCTCGAAGTCTGCCTCGTGTATCTCGGCGGTCATTTCTTTGTAGTGACACGTCACCTCAAAAGGGGATTTTTGCTATCAATTGCGTCTCAGAGAAGTTCTCGACTCGGCACGGAAACAAAAACAAGAAAAAACGAGGTTTAAAATTTCCCCAATGCTACGCAAGCATCCAAAGCGTGCAAAAATATCAAATGACAGCAGGGAAACCACAGTCTCTGCTATCTTCCACTTGCTTCTTCTCAAACAATAATTCTTTTTACATTTTTCTTGCTTCAGCAAAGAGCCTAAGCAAATCTCAGTAGGCTTTGATTTATTTAAGGGTTTTTTGTGGAAGTGAAGTGGGTTTCACTTTTTTTTGATCGATCAGCACATTTTTCTTAGGGCGTAACGCCTCGTCACAAATAGGTGACCCAATACCCTATATATAGAATTGCTAACACAAACAGCTTTAGACATGTTTGAACACGTTTTAAGCACATTCGTCTAGTACTCCATGAGAGGAACCCGAGATATTTTGTATTTGCGTCGCAAGGATTTGTTCTGAGTACAAACCTTAACAGCCTGGTCAATGAAGGCTCTATTTGCTACCTTTGTTGTGAGGATTTTCCTCCTCACTAGTCAAGTTGAGGGTGAGTTTCTCTGATTCTGTTGTCTGTTAAGGAAATTTTCATTCTACGGTGAAACTGCAAAGTGCGATTTGTTCGATGTGTGTAGTTTGTTTTTTGAGAGGTCCATGGGTTTAACTTCTTTCCATTACATATCCATACTACTTTAATAAATGTGTTTCATATTAACTCTATTCTTCAAAACCCACTAATCTTAGCTAAAGATCATTGACGGAACTCGATCTCCTCAGTTTCGTTAACTGTGCTCGATTGTTTTCTTGGGTCAATGACACGTTCACGCAAAATTTTGTTTTTGTTGAGGACACTATTTGTTATTGGGATCTGACTAAAAGCATGACAATGTTTCCGTACATTTAACTTAGTTGGCTGACGCATCATACGGTTATCATTTAAAGTACCAGGTTAGAACAACAGATTGAACGGAAGTTGATACATCACTTCGCGTCTGAGACAGGAATATCTGTTTACCCTGAGCTGAACATTCATATTTTAGTTGAATTGATCAAAACAAGAAGCTTCAACCAACTTATCCATTTGAAAACAAGTCGGCCTTTTTTCTAGATACTTCGAAGCAGGCTCTTAACGATTCTTCTTCTTCTTCTTTTTTTTTGGTTATATTTGCGAAGACTCTAAGGACATTCCAAACCCCCCCTTTTTACTTTGGGCTAAAATTACCAGAAAATCAATACTGATTTTCACGACAGTCAAACACTTTGACTGAAAGTGCTTATCTCTTAAGTTTCCACCCTCCACCCGCCGACATGATAGCAACAGTTCACGTTTCATAGAATATCAGCGGTAGACTTGAGAAAGCCAAGACTGTTCATCCTGGTAAGGGCCCGGGTAAGGGTAGTCACGATTGAATCTTTATACTCTGGTTGTCTTCCGAGCCTGGAGGGGTATTATACTTCCCCTCCCCTCCTCCGCCCTAAGAAATACACCCACTTAGAACGCCTTAGCCGATCCAAATAAATTCAGTCGAACTTAATTGAGTCAAACGCCGTACTTCACATGAACTTAATGAATGAGTTTAGTTTGGCTCATGTGAAGTGCGGCGTTTGACCTGGGCTTAAGGCGGGAATAACGGCTGAAGATGGATTTTTGGTCAAACGCCGATCTTCACATGAGCCAAATCAAATGCATAATCGTGTTAATGTATATCAATGTATAAGTCAGCCTCAATCAGTTTATTTTCATGATCCAGTTAAGATCGACTGAGTAAAGTTGGACGTTTGACTCAACAGGCGAAGTTAACTAATTTGGGTCGACCTAAATTGCAATTAAGTTCGGCTCATGTGAAGTACGGCGTTTGACTTGGGCTAGCCTGCAAACAGGCTCTCCATATGGGTTATTCCGAGATTTGCTTTCTGATGGCGCGCGGTCAAAAGCAAGGGGATTGGGGCGGGTGAGAGAGAGAGAGGAGAGCCTGCAATGGTCCTTGTACCATTTGAGTATTTACGTTCAGATTCTGAACGTAAATTGCTGATTGGCCAGTTCGACTTGACACATATGTCAAATAAGCGAGCAGAGGTATTTCAGTCAATTCGACATAATTGGCGACCGTGAACGCGGATAACATGGGTTCTCAGCTCAATGAAGCTATCTCGTCTTTGAATTTAAGAGCTCCAAAGCGAATTGATCTGAAGAAAGAGCAATACCTGGCAATTAAGAGTCTCCTTAATGAAAAGGATGTACTAACCGTGTTGACTACAAGCATTGGAAAAAGCTTTGTGTTTCAAGTTTTCGCTGCGGTGAAATCGCTGGACTCCTCGAGAACACCACTGCAGATCAGATGGAAGAGGGTGCGGATTGAAAGCAGTGGAACTCGAAAGCTCAGACGTGTTTGGAAACCTCTCTTAGTTGCCTGATTTTTTACTTGCCTTGGCCGAAGCGGTGTGCCCTCGACCCACGAATGCAGGCGTTCCATAGTGGCAAATACACTTCATTTTTCTTGACAACCAGTTTGTTCGAGAACGCTGCGAACTCGTCAACGTCAAAATACATGTAGTAACTCTTTGTTTACAGTCTTAACTGGTGCGATAAGCGCACATAGCTTTGTGTACAATAAAAGCATTTGCGTCTGCTTTCCCCCTCTTAAGCGCCCGATTCTTTATTAGGCAAATTGTAGCTTTATCTTCAGGTGTTCTAATCATCACATCCCCATTCGAAGACAAAACTAAGACTTTCACGCTTGCGTTGTTGTCCGGAAGGTCGTCGATATTGAGATGCGCCAGGAGATTTGAATCGGATAATTGTGCTCCACTTTGACAAGGTTGATATGTTTCGTTGGAGTTTCTGGATTCGAGTTCATAACATAACAACTTACGCGTAAACAAGCGGACGTGTCGCTGAAAAGTTTTTTGACAGCCGCCTTGACCCAAAAGGTCATTTCCGATTCGTTCTGATTGGTTCATTTCACTTTGATAATTTGACAGATTAGTCAAGCGGAAAAGGGGGCAGAACTCAAATCTTACAAAGACCATTGCAGGCTCTCCCTTCTCTTGCCCGCCCCAATCCCCGATCTTTGACCGCGTGCCATTAAAGAGCAAGTCGACACGACCATCTCTCGGAATACCCAAATGGAGAGCCTGTTTGCAGGCTAGACTTGGGCCTAAGTCTCAGGCCATCATTCACTCTGACAGGTGCCTGCGACTCTGAATTGGGAATGAAAAACAAAACGATCAGAGATGACAAAATCACGGCGTCTTCCAGCTTAAGTGCAAATAATGCTCCTCACTTTGCACGTCTGGATAACCGAGAGGGGGCTTGGTGCTCAGCAAATACAGATAATACGCCATACTTACAAATTGACTTGGAGCAGGAAAAATTAATAAGGGCGATTACAACACAGGGTAGCCAACTGAAGTCGAGATGGGTAAAGAAATTTAAGATCAAGTACCGAAAGCAAGGCCAATGGTCTACTTACAAAGAGAAAGACGGGACTGAAAAGGTACTTTAATTTTGTCAGTTAGTCTGCCAGTAAATATGGACAAGACTGGAAATAATTATTACTTCATCATCATATGCTATGTAGGTTTTTCAAGGCAACGTGGCAAGCCGTAGTTTAAAGAAAAACGTGCTGGCGCCATCAATAACGACACACATGATCCGTATCTATCCAACTGAATCGTTTGGTGCGATTCAAGACTCATCAATGAATGCTGTTACTTGCCTGAGAGTGGAGCTTCACGGATGTTCTACACCGGGTGAGTACCAAAATATTGATTTTCTTTTCAAACCCAGTTTTGTAAGAAAATCCTTTATGCTAGATCGGTAAACGTGTTCATTGCATTAAGTTACATGAGCATAAAACTGATAATTGCTAAACAAATACTGAATGGAATATCTATGGACTTTTTCTGTATAGAACTGAAACTGGCTTTTTATAGTTGTTATACTCATCACGAAGTTCCATGATATGGTCCACTGTGACATTTCCATGGCAACACGATGGGCTCCAGGCCCTTTCCATCCAAAGGATAAAATCAGAGTTTCTCTCCCCAAGAAGTGCTATTTGCTCTTGATGTTCATTCAGTGGGTGTGAGCGAATATGGACATTACACAGCACAAGTATAAGAAAGTCAACAAATAAGGCATTTTTCATTTTGGGAAGGTAGAGATCTGGTAACGAGTATATTGCTATGGTGACATCATAACCACTATCACAATGTGTAGTTCTAGCAGCACATCAACCCTGCAAAATTTCAACCCTGTAGTATTTGCACAAATATTCCATATTTATTGTTCTTACTTCATTTTGTGTCCGCGTTGTGACGTCCTAGTTAAAAAACTTCAATCAACTCAGCAATCAAGAATGTTATTACAATAAAATAAACGTCATTCTTCATCATTTTTAAGGCTCTTCCTAAAAAGCTAATAAAATATTTCGTGTCATATACATTTTAAATGCAGTTTCGTGATAAACTGACCAATCATTGCTTATAGCCAAAAGCTCTCTATAAAATAACTCTGCTAACCCGCTTTGAGTTATTTACGAAATACCTTATTGTGTGACACAGTAAAGGAAGAGAGTTTAACTGAACTTGAAAACTTATATTTGGAATTCTACAGATTAAACCAGCATTTTCTCTCTTCTTTCCCAAAACAATGTTTTGATTGTCCAACTAACAAACCAACCGGCGACTCTTTTATTCTATGACTAGTGACGATGATGATAATCTGCACTATATCAAGACCTATAGGCACAATATACCTTAACTCTGAAATTTAATTTATTTTAATAATCAATTATTACTCAATACCTAGATGATATGTTTTCAAACCTGCCATTTAACATTTCTTTTTTCGACTAAGTGATTTTGTTTCAAATTCCTTACGAAAATAATTTTCTGCCTACCAGTAAACATTTCGTGGCTTTCTTCGTATTTGCTGGTACAACCGCTTCATTTATCGCTTAAATTTCGTGTTCTGAAATTTTCAGGAAACCAGACGCCATTTTGGCTCCCGTCCCAAAGTAGCGAAGGATATTCGGAGTTAATTTACAGGAGCCAATCAAAACGCGCGAAAATTGATATCCACCAGGAGCGATGGGCTCCTGTATCCACTGATTTAGTAAATACTAACTTGTGATATCTATTTTCTCAAGTCGATGGAGGCTGGGGCGAGTGGGGCAACTGGTCAAAATGCAGCGTCACTTGTGGACTTGGAATGCAGTCACGTGAACGGAAGTGCGACTCACCCAAACCTCAGAATGGTGGCAGGCCGTGTAATGAGGAAGAAAAAGTACACAAAAAATTCTGCAGGGAAAGGAAATGCGGAGGTAAACGGGATTGAAAAAACTGGATTGAAAACAAAACAGTTAAGATTTAACGCTGAATGTTGTCCTTCAGTAGCATGTTGCAATTAATTGAATTAATTAAGTATTCGAGTGAGGCTTTAAGCCACTGTGTTTATAGTTCTTTTTCCAAACTTTCGCCGATCTTCGACATCATTACGGATAGAAAATATTCCGTTGCACAACTGTGTATATAGGGTAGATAGTGAGGTGTGACACAGTGATGAACAATAGTCACAAATAATAGAGAATAGAGTAGAATAAAAATTGTACACAGTTGGAATTAAAATAAAAGCTGTGAGTTCGATGCATTCTTCACGGGAAGTGAGAGTGGGTTTGCACTTCCTAGTATAGAATTCCTCTAACAATCGTACATTAGCGGGGTCGTTTTCTTGAGTGACTAATCTTGATTTCGATGCTTTTGTTGTCCTTTTTGCATGTTTGGACATGTTTTTTTTATTAAATTAGGTGACAGAACCTCGGCAGGTCTGTGCTTGAGGAGACGAAGTTCCTTTGAGCAAAATGGGTGGTCGTTAAGGTGGTCTAGTGCTGCTTGTGTCGGTATGTGTCTTGTTGTAGAACTGGGTGCCTTTGTCGCTAGGAGCTCTGTGATTATTTTCTTATTGTGACGTGGCTGATGTTAGACCATTTCTGTTGGGCTCAAGTTTCCTTAGGGTGCTTGCATTGGGACTTCGTGATGGATCCTTCGAAGGTTGCTTTCGAGTTCCTCTGTGAATTCTGATTTGTAGATGTGGTTTGTTTGTGAGCAAGAGAGGAAATCAAAGTGTAGGGAATTTGCCCTTTCGGAAATGTTTCCATCGTATATGATTCGCCAGTCGGTTGTTCGCTAAAACCCTGGATATGACCTGTGTTGAAGGATGTCCCAGTACATCTCGAAAACAGTCTCGACCTTTTATTTTATTTTACTGTATTCCGTAAAGTAGCCCAGACACCATTACACTCCTTAGTTATATCACGTATTATTTATTTGTATTGTTCATCACTATGTCACTCTTCACTATTTATCTCTTGACATCTCTATTGTGCCCAGGAAGAATGATGATGATGATGATGATGATGTATATGGGGGCAACAACTATAAACACGGTAGCTTAAGGACTCACTTGGATATTCACAACTACACGGCTAACAGCGTACAATTTGCAACCACAGTAATGAGTTTGTATTTTGTATTTTCTACTCCCACTCCCACTTCCACTTCCACTATCCAATCCAGTACCACTACTACTACCGCTACAATTACTACCACTACCACTACCACTACCACTACCACCACTACTACCACGCCCACTACCCCTACAACTACCCGTACCACTACCACTACTACTACCACTACTACTACCACTACTACTACCACTACCACTACCACTACCACACCACCACCACTACTACCACTATCACTACCACTACCACCAGCACCACTACCACTACTACTACCACGCCCACTACCACTACCACCACCCGTACCACTACCACTACCACCACTACAAACACTACCACTCCCACTCCCCCTACCACCACCACTACCACCAGCGCCACTACCACTACTACTACCACGCTCACTACCCCTACCACCACCCGTACCACTACCACTACCACCATTACTACTACCACTACCACTACCACTACCACTACACCTACCACTATCCCTACCACCACCACCACTACCACCACCACTACCACTACCACTACCTTTACCACCACCACCACTACTACAGCTACCACTACCACTACCATTACCACCACCACGCCCACTGCCCCTACCACCACCACTACCACCAGCATCATTACCACTACCACTACCACTAGCACCAGCACCACTACCACTACCACTCCACCTACCACTACCCCTACCACCACCACTACCACCACCTCTACCACTACCACTACCCCTACCACCAGCACCACTACCACTACCACTACCACCACCAGCACCACTACCACTACCACTACCACTACCACTACCACTACCACTACCACTACCACTACCACTACCACCACCTCTACCACTACCACTACCCCTACCACCAGCACCACTACCACTACCACTACCACCACCAGCACCACTACCACTACCACTACCACTACCACTACCACTACCACTACCACTACCACTACCACCACCACTACCACTACCACTACCACTACCACTACCACTACCACCACCACTACCACTACCACTACCACTACCACTACCACTACCACCACCACTACCACTACCACTACCACTACCACTACCACTACCACCACCACTACCACCAGCACTACCACTACCACCACCACTACCACTACCACTACCACTACCACCACCACTACCACTACCACTACCACTACCACTACCACTACCACTACCACTACCACCACCACTACCACTCCAAGATGAATACTCTACATCTGATTACTTACACCACCTAAGAAATTTTAATGAAAGGATAAATTTAGTGAAGTTTAAAATAAGTAATCATAAACTTATGGTTGAACTAGGTCGGTATCAGAGCGATCATATACCAAAGGAAAACAGATTATGCCCATTGTGCAAGTCGAATCAAGTGGAAAATGAGTCTCATTTCTTGTTTCAATGTAGCAGATACTCTTTTCAGAGGCAGACTTTCTTAAATCGAGTCGGTGAGATAATACCTGACTTTGAAAGAAAATCAACATCTGAAAGCATAAAACTACTCATGAACTCTAACGATCATCGTGTAAATTAGCTAGTAATGAAGTTCATTTCCTCATGTACAAATATACGTGACACATTTTCTTAATAATTAATTAGCTTTTGCAATACTGTTATATCTTGCGGTCATGCAAATAAAGCGATTTACTACTTACTACTTACTTCTATCACCGCCACCACCACTACTACTGCTACTACTACTACTACTACTACTACTACTACTACTACTACTACTACTACTACTACTACTACTACTACAACCACTCCTCCCGTTAGGTCGCTATGCGGACACTTTTTCTGAGTAACTCCAACGGGCTATCATGCAGCAACAATAAACTAAAATTACCTGAAACTTGGCAAAAGTATGGCTTACACTAAAGTCTATGTAATGCTAGTTTATGAGTGTATTCTGTCCAATTGCGTTGGAGAAATAGTCTGGTAAAGGCAAAAATGCGTCCGGTTGGCGCCATTGCTGCCCGTTCGTACTATGAAATCGCTTTAAAACCTAGAAATAGACCAAATGTTGGCTTTAGCTGTCTTAAACAGGCTTATAGAGTTGCGGCAAGTAGCTATAGTAATTTAAAAAAGCATATATTTTTCGTCCGAAAAAGTTCAGTTTAGGCATAATGTCGAGTGGGTGTTTCAGGTTACGCGAAAATCGGGAAGCCCCATGTTTGCACATTTTTGACTTTCTCGTTCTCTAACTCTATCATTTTACGGGAGTTAGACGTAATTTTCAGCCCAAAGTTAGATGTATGTATGGGCAATACGTATGCAAAGTTTGAGCCAAATCGCGTTTATTTGTTGCTGTCAGCACGTCTTTTAGTGAGGAACGTTTGAGTGTGACAAAATGTCCGCAAAGCGCCATTCCATCAAAGTGTGATATTTTTGCACTTTTGTGAAAGAAGTTGTCTTAAACCGTGAGAGTTAGCCAGTTTTTGTACACCACATTAAAGAATATGTTTTTATATGCTTTTGTGCAATGTTTCAAACCATTAGG
This sequence comes from Galaxea fascicularis, assembly GCA_948470475.1. Classification (NCBI taxonomy): domain Eukaryota; kingdom Metazoa; phylum Cnidaria; class Anthozoa; order Scleractinia; family Euphylliidae; genus Galaxea; species Galaxea fascicularis. Next base: position 44,058,088 of record OX419335.1, on the reverse strand, counting down.
CCTAAAAGGGAATTTTTTACAGATTTTTTCAATTATTTTCATGTCCGCAAAGCGCCACAAAAGGGTGATTTTGGCTAACTCTGGAGAGATTTAGCGCCTTTATTTAAAAAGGAATTTCCTTGGTTCCTAAGTATGTTTCACAACTGTCTTTGTTCTTTATAACCGTGTACTTTTGTAAGATCAACAGAAAGACATCTTGTTAATTTCCACAGTTTAAGACATGCACTAAGGCTGCAATCACAGTAAACTTTGAAAAATTCTTTAAAAAAATAATTTGCATGGTAACTTTTCGAAACTTGTCCAAAACAAAAATCTTGTTAATGCCTTCATATTAAAGGTATAACAAAAATTCTGGGTGCAAACGCATTCCGTAGAGATTTGTTTATGTCACCGATCAACGACGCAAACGTCATTTGCGCCTAATGTTCAAATGTCTGTAACATCGCCAATACTTAAGCATTTCCTGACTTACCCCCTGAAAACTTTAAACTTCGCATAAACTGTAATATTTGAGAGCTTGGGCTTGAAACACTGGAACGTTTTTTCGGGGGCAAGTTTTTTGCACGTTTTCTGAAAATACGTTTTTCACCTATTTAGTGACCATTTATAACATATTCATAATTTGTGAACTAAGCGAGCTTCTAGCTTGATATTTTAAAAATTGGTACATGTACGTATTGGCAATAGTTGGGTGGAGTGCAAGCTTAATTTGTTAAGATTTGTGGCGTCAGCAACGATCTTTATGTTACCGTTCAAAGAGCTTCTTATGTCCGCAGAGCGCCTTTTGTTGAAGTTGCGCAAGGTGCTTAATACTTATTGTTATACGCAATATTATGTCATTTTTTAACGTCTAAGTTAACGCTTAGGTGGTACTTTCTTGAATGTAACTCAAAAAGCCTCCAATCTTCTTTGATTAAAACAATTGGCATAATGTGATTGTCATCTGTCCGGAAAGCGCCAGTAGAGTCAGAGTTATTGAAGTTGTCCTCAGACTTCTCTCTGCCGTACACTAAAGACTCCATCTTTGGTAAGTACACGTTTTTGTTTATAGACATCATTATTCCCTTTTTAAGGTGCTTATCAAGTTTTCAACTGTAAGAAAAATCGTCATGGGAAAATCATAAGGGCCAGTGGCGTCTGACAGAGTGTTCTACTGTTTCTCTTAGCTCAAACAGATTCGTAATTTAAAGCTCCTTATTTTTGGAATACCGCACGGGTGAGTAAGCATATTGTTAACGCCTAAAATTGGCTTCTTCTTTTGTTCAAAAGACTGTAATGATATGATCTACCATCAATGCGGAGATGGAATTTGTAGAGGGGGTGCTTACTAAAAAAACAAAACAAAAACAAAACAAAACAGACAAACAAAAAGCAAAAAATCTGAAGGCGTACGCGTTATAATCTAATGAGCTTGGGAAGAGGTCGGAGGGGTTTAAAGGGGAGTTAATAAAGCTTTGCAGGACATGTATCATATCCATAAAACGCGTTGATAGTACAGCTCTTGGGAATCAGTTTCAAACATTAAAAACATATATCTTTTCGCAAATAGTTTAACTTAGAAAATTTATTTTTAAAACTAACGGTCAAAGTGTCGCCACAAAATTACCCGTAGGTCATTGCGACCGAAGACGCGGAAATGCACTGGGTTCCAGTAAACCTCAATTCTCCGGCGTTGGGGGGAGGGGGATTGGGCAGAGCAACAAAGTTTCAGAACCAAATTTATTTTAAAGAATTTCTCTGGTTTTAAACTAGTCATCGAACCAATAATTATCTCTTTCCAAAAGGAGCCATATTCGACGGCAATGACCGTTAAGTCCGACACCCGCGCTATAATTATATATAGTGTTTGTCGTTCATTAAAACGCGTGGGGGTACACGCAAAGTTTGTGTTGCTCGCGTGGATTTCGAGTAGCCATGGAAACCCTTCCAGCACCGAATGTCGAGAGTCGCGTCGTAAACTATATTTTCTGTGGTGGATTGTCCTGGTTAGCAAAACATTTGACTGAACTAGCGTCGTATTTCTGGAAACGGTTTTGAAATGAGATTCGCTGCCATTGACGACTTCTTTAAATAACTCTCCGATGACGGCTGTAATACACTGAGAAAGGAATCGAAGTCGATTGAGGCTAACATCATCCTGGTAATGACTGTAAGTCTTAAATTTAAATAAATTGCATTTTCTACAGTGGTTTCCATTGCAGTGTGTTGTGATCTTGTAAAGGGGTAAACGGTCGTTTCGCCGGCCAGTTCGCCAACGTCTCGAAGTGCTTCAAATTTAACGAACCAATCCAAGCGAGTATTAATACTCTACATAGTCAGAACACCGACTATGTAATTTTTTTAATTATTTCACTATTCGGTGGCGAAACAACCGCAATCCTGTGAAAGTGACAGTCCGGGTTCATTTTGCTTTGCAAGAAATTAAATGATACAACGGCCGATTTTGGCCTCGAAGCAGTCCTCTTATGGCATAAGTAAAAGCTTGTCTCTTATTGACCCTAATTAACTTAAGCTTATTATTTACCGGTGTTTTCTGCACAAATTTGTTTTGCTATATGCCAAAAGCAATAGTGTTCATTTAACTTACACTTACGATAAAAATGTTGTTTTGCAATGTTTAATCAAAGGTCAGAAGTCACATGAGATTCAGATTTTTGCTCTTGTAGTACGTTTATTCTTGTGGTTTAATCTTACCTTGAATTAATAGGAAAACTAACCCTTCGTTTTGCTCAAAATTTTTATATACTATGAAATTCAGATTTTTGCTCTTGTTTGCCATTTTCAGAAAAACAAACCGGCAGAAATGATCATGGCCTCTTACATTATTTTAATATTTTATAGAGGTAGTAAAAACTGAGTGCAGGCAATTAATAATACAAGTCCATTTCTTGACGGTTGGCATCTAATGAGATTAAGCCTGGCACAAACTCTGAATTATAAAACAACTTTGTGTTGCTATTAAAACACTTACATAAGAAAGCTCAATAATGTTCTAAAAAGCACATCCTTTATTATTTTTAGACTTCAACCATCATACTTTGGAAGGTTTTTTTTTTTGCAAATGTACACATATTTTTGTCATACTGTATCGGTGTTTTGTATCACCAAACAACAACATTTACTGTGTTGCCAATAATTTTTCTCTCGATTTTGTAAGCCCTGCGACAAATAAAATGGGCAGAAATATTAAATTTATTCTGGAAATCAAATCTTAGATGAGCAAATTGCCCGATTTCTCAAACCATTTTTTCCCTTTGAAAAATCAGGATTATCATAATTCCACTGTATTACAATATCAAGCTACACTTGACTCAAATAATTGCCACAGCTAACATTTGTCCCAAATGTGGATTTTCTGTTATCATCCCAGATTTATTAGTTTGTAACACTACTCCAATTCTACAAAGCCTCAAGAAAACAGATTCATCAAGGCAGACAACTTAATTTGCAGTCTAAGCAAAAACATATTGTTAAAAAAATCGCATGACTCAGTTGTAACAATTGATTTAAATACACAAGCAAGAGGTGAGGCATAAGCGACTCATGTAGACAAATTCAATCTCATATATAACAAACTTGAAAGATTTTTGGCTGGTCAGCTGTGCATATGCAGTCTGTGATACTGTCTGCGATACTGTAATTAATTGTGATAAAGTGACAAAAAATTGATTACATATTTGAGTGAGTTGCAAGGTGTTTCAAAGAATATAAAGCCCAATTGCAAAGCCCGTTCAACGTTCACCTCATCGATAAATGCGTCTACCGATATTTGAACACAGCCACTGACTGATATGGCTCCACTCAAACACCTCCTTGCTCTAACAATATTTCAAAGGGTAAACAATACTTTTATAAGTTGCCTTGTTTAGGCCGTTTTTCTACTGTAGCTCAAAGCAAAATACGCCGCCTTGTTAATCGTTATTGTAATGATCTTGACATCAAATTGATGTTTACCACGTTTAGATTAAGACATCTTTTTTCAGTGAAGGATTCTGTCATTTGATTTACAAATTTACTTGTGCTTGCTGTAATGCTTGCTAAATCGCCGAAACTGGTCGTCATTTTTCCACACGCGTTCGTGAAAATCTCTCTTCAGACAAGTCCTTACACTCACAAAGCTCAGAACGTTGTCGTCAATCTTGCACTGCGGATTGTTTCGAAATCCTTGATTCCGCCCCTACTAAATTTCAACTTAAGCTTAAAGAGGCCATGCATATAAATTGGGAAAAGGCCAATTTAAATCAACAAGTTCATCACGTCAACCTGACAATTACGATTTAGGCTTTATATCCTTTCGAACACTTTGTAATTCACTCAAATATAATATGTAATCAATTTGTTGCCACTTTATCATAATTAATTATGCATGTTTCGCTTAGTTGTTATATAGTCCTAACGGTTTTTCAAATATTCTGTAACTGACGATGATGTTAGCAACATCGAAACATGTCTTATAAATTAAAACGTGACGTTATCTTAAAAATTGCGATTTGCTTCCTGCTGTCTCGACCTTTTAATTTTTTAATTATCATGGACAAATAAAAATCGTTTTGCTCATAATAATTGTTTAAGTTTTGCTTAAAACCGTTTCTCTATAAAATAACTATACAAAACTCTCATGTAAAGCTAAGGACACCAACAAATGAATTACTGTTTATTGCATTACGTTAACATCACTACAATCTACAGTGTCTAGACAATTGCATTCACCTCTAAGAGCTCTAAAAATTAATTCAATATGGCGGCTGCAGTACCATTGTTGAACAGTTATATCTTCTTCTTATTTATACCTAAAAACTTCAAAGTCAGCAAGATTTTAGATAGTGCCAAGTCAAACATTTTGGTCATCACGTAGGTCAATCCTAGATGACTGACACCTGTCAATTAGAAAAACACCTGTCAAGGAAAAGGTACGCCCAAAATGTGTAAAATCGAACAAAAACAATGCACGTTAAGTAGGAGATATAGGTATGTGTTAGAATACAAAGTATGAATCTTTTCGGCTCTATTATCGAAAAACGGGCAAACATTGAAAAAACGGAAAAAAGCGCCATTGAATCGGACAGTCCGCTAAGCGCCAAAATTTGCATCATGTCCGCTAAACGCCATTTGTGTCTGCAAAGCGCCACAGCGTCCGCTAAACGCCACGGGAAAACGTCCGCTCAGCGCCGTCGCTGTCCGGAAAGCGCCGCATGTCCGCTCAGCTCCCCTACAAACGGTCCGCAAAGCGCCACTAATGTCCGCTAAGCGCCCAAGGAGGAGTGTACTACTACTACTACTACTACTACTACTACTACTACTACTACTACTACTACTGCTACTGCTACTGCTACTGCTACTGCTACTACTACTACTACTACTACTACTACTACTACTACTACTACTACTACTACTACTACTACTACTACTGCTACTACTACTACTACTACTACTACTACTACTACTGCTGCTACTGCTACTACTACTGCTACTACAAATGGGTTTACTAACAAGTTTACTCTGGGATTGTGTCGTGAACAGAATATGTTCCTGGGTATTCCGGATCAGGTTACGGCTGGGAAACGTCCTCTGGCGATGGATCGAGATCTGATACGAAACACGATGGATGGGAGGAATACAGTGGGAGCAGAATTCAGGGAGACAATGACGATGAGGATTACTAAGCAAGGACCAATGGCAAAATTGTTAACAGTATTATTGCCCTTTAGGAGCTTGGGGAAAAAAACGTTCCTTCATCACTAACATTCTGCTCTCGTGTCTTTGTATAATAGAATGACTGTAGACTACATTAATGATTTCATGAGAGTGATACATTTGCAGAGAAGTGATGGAGAGGAGTGTTATACCGTTCCGTTGAAACAAATGTTGCCTTTAGATACTACCAGAGTGGGGAAAAGTACAATATCCTGGCCTTTGAAGAGTGTTTGACCAAATTCAACGGACAGTTACAAAGTGTGCTTCAAAATATAACTTATCAATTGCCTTTTTCTGCATATATTTGATACTTGCTGGTGTTTTTGTTTTTTTTTTCTAAGTATTTGTTGATATCTGCCTGTAAAGGGACCCAAAAGAGAAGACATGTCTGAATGGAATCGCCCACATGTGCAGGGGTCCAGAGTGTGGGGAGGGGTAGGGTCAGCTGGCAGGAGTTCCCTCACTTCCTCGATCTCTTTTCCTCTCACCACGGTGCTGTTGGCACGGCTTCGTTATAAATGTGAACGTTTGGAACAGTGTCTGCGTTCTCTTCCTCTGAAACGTTAGTCGCGCAGAATAGGATTCGCCACCCCATCAACTGAACTCTATTGTATTAATTTACACAAACTAATCTGATTTCATCTTTTAAAATCGGTAATATGTTCAGTGGGAAAAGCTCTATCCCTTGTGGGCGCCGTGGGAGTGTGGTGTATATAAATTCTTGTGTCCAGGCTGTAATGCTTGCTATAGCGGTGGAACTACTCGCTCGGCATATTTCCGCACGTATGCGTGAGCACCTTGTTACTGATGGGAACTCTCACATATTTAAACATTTACAAAATTTCCAACATTGCCGCACTTTAGGTTCTCATGATTGTTTAAGCATTCTTAGACTACGCTTCCACCAGTTTCCAGCTCAAAATAAAAGAATTTCTACGCATTAAATGCTAGCAGCCCCATCAGCAATTGAACCACATTAATTTAAAACTTTCTTTACCGTCATACATTTTCATGTTTCGTATTGTTATTACAACTCATTATTATTCAGTCTGTTACACCATGTATGAAACCTTATACTTTGTGTTATATTCCAACCGACGATGGCAGAAGAAAATTATATACAGTCCGCTGGTGCGGCCTCCTGTTTTTGTAAATGCGCTAAGCAGTGCATAGACTAAATTTAGTATCATGAAATTGGCCAAATTAAAAAGCAAATGCCACGAAGCATCAAGGAAATATATACAGAAGAGGAGGAATTCTTTTAGTGACAATTTTTACTGGGATAAACTGGTCAAATGTAAACTGTCACGCCTCTCTTCTGGAGTTTTCAGGTCTTTCAGTAACGTTTCCTAACAACAAAAAATCAATACCTCTCTACCTGCGAGAGGTTTATAATTATTTTCCGAGTTTGATGGCCCATAGCCACTTTGATTCATTTATTGTACAAATACAGCTGTAGTGGGAAGATAGAAAAGTGCGCTTAATTCTTGTATATTTAACTGCCTTCAAAGCATGATCACATAAATCGGCCAATCAGTTTTGACCAAGAGTTTGAAATAAAAGTCTACATGTTCAAACTTTCACAGGTTTGAAATAATAATCATGAGATTAAGGTCACTGGTAATCATGTCATGTGTGACCGCGGTGCATGATTTCTAAGGATAGTGTGTGGCTCGCCGTCGGTGAAGAAGAAAGAGGACGTTCAGGTTTGCAAGTGAATGTTTACTGTCGTGACAATGTTTTTTACGTTTACTGTATAATAAAACAACTATTAGATACGGTGTTTGTTATATCCAGACTAATCGTGGTTGAGGTAGGAGTCATCGGCCATCCTTCAGGGACCGCGCCGGAGGAGGGACCGGGGCTCCAAGCCTCCCGCCCCACTTTTGGGGGAGAAAAAAATTAAAAGCACTTTCACGGCAACTATTACTTTATTAGTAATTTTTGTAATCCCAACCTGCTCTATCAAATAAAGTATTGATTATTGATTGATTGATTGATGATTAGGATAATAATGGTGAGTTAAAGCT